>JAYJMI010717053.1:0-13509 GCA_036873855.1 Sarsia tubulosa
ATGCTCGCCTCGCTATTTTCAACTATTAATTACTTAATATTAATTAGTATAATTGAATTTGATTTTGGTCAATATAATTAGTACATTATAATAATTAGGGTTAAATTTTTCTTTTACCAATAGATATTTAACCCAAGATGCTTTCAGTAAATTATTAAGTTAAAAATTAATATAGTTGTTTGCTAGCTCGTGCATTTTCTAATATTGGTGTACTAGACTTAAATCAATGTAAATCAATTTCTATAATAGTTTAAAGGTACTTACTCACGTAAATCATTTTGGTGCAACCCATATTAAAATTTATGTATTGTAAAGAGCAGTTGGAAGTCAATGAATCTGCTAAAAATCCCCTCATTTAATTCAGCCGATTAAAAGTAAAATAACTCCAAACTTTGTAAAGAGCTCAATCTGCTTCTTGGTTTCTTTTGTTTACCGAATTTGAAATTCAAATATCTCAAAAACTACACCTAGAACTTGGCTCCAATTTTCACAGGATACTACTGAAGTGAAAATCTTTCAGTTCACAAAATTTCAATAGAGATTAGTTTTTTTGGCCAAAACAGATGAGTAAGTACCTTTAATCATAGTTTTATTTACTGTAGACAAAGAAAAGCATAGTCTTTCGGATGGGTTGTTCCAAAAAAATTCTCCAATTATTAACGAAGTTGTTAGTTATTTTGTTTGGGTCATTAAATTACCAGCAATTACCAGCTTAATAAGTATTCATAAAAAGAATACTTTAGAGGGTATTAAAATTTAACAACAGAGGCACGGATTAGAACAAAGAGAAAAGTATTTTTAAGGTTTTGACAAGCTATGTTTCTAAAGAAAAAGTTTTTTATAATTCCTTCTAACAAGTTTTTCTTGATACTATTATTGTTAATTACACGTTTTCTCCCAAGATTTTAAAGGGAACCTTCGTCGACTATTGTTACTTAAATTCAAAAATATGGAAAAAAAGAAAAACAATATTGTTACAATTTCAAATCATTTGTACAAAATGATAATAAATACCAAAAGCTATAAAACTCTCACGAACAGGCCAAAGAAATTAAAATAATCGTTATACCACTTCCAGTGTTTTTATTGTTTTATTTAAACTTTAACAAACCCCTTTCAACACTTTCCTATAAATTCAAAAAAAGTAGTAGTTTGTTTTGAGTCTAATAAGAGGTAAGAGGGTAGGAAACTCTGGGAGGACGGGTTGTTTTTCTGAAAATAAAATCAATACATACATCAATAATTTTTGATTTGTGGTTGGGATCTTTGCATAGTTTTTGAGTAAATTAAAGACAAAATAGCAAATGAGAATATGAAATTCTTTTCTATAGTAAGGGGCTGTTAAAATTTAAATAATATGATCAAAACATTTAAAGTGGTAAATAAATCAAATTAAAAACAATTAAAAGGTATAAATAACCTCTAGAAACCGAAAGATATCCTTTCGTTTTTAGAAATATAATAAGGAAGTAAACTATATTTTTTAATGAAAATATAGCGAGAATAAAAGGCCACGGTTTGTGACTCAAAAACAGGACGAGCAGAGTTAAAGGATTATATAGAGAGGTTTGCCAACCGGCCCTACTGGTTTACCAACCGGCCAAATTGGTTTGCCAACCGGCTCTACTGGTTTACTAACCGCCCCTACTGGTTTACAAACCGCCCTACTGGTTTACCAACCGGTCCTACTGGTTTTCCAACCGGCCCTGTTGGTTTACTAACCGGCCCTACTGGTTTACCAACCGGTCCTACTTGTTAACAAACCGCCCTAGTGGTCCTACTGGTTTGCCAACCGGCCCTTCTGGTTTACTAACCGGCTCTACTGGTTTACCAACCGGTCCTACTGGTTTACAAACCGCCCTAGTGGTTTGCCAACCGCCCCTACTGGTTTACCAACCGCCCCTACTGGTTTGCAGTGATATTTAAAGCTCTTTTACCAAATGAGAAACAAGAAATGGATATATATATGTAAAGTAAGGTCAATAAAGGAAAAAACAATTTTCAGATGATTTTTATTTATAAAAATTATATAGTTACTTATTGTTTTTAAGGAGAGAAAAAAATGGCGTTATTTATAAAACTTACACCTTGTTAATGTTATTTACGATTCCATAACTAAATTTCTAAATTTTGGAAGGGAACATGTTCTTTAGTTTCATTTTCTTTTGATAATTTGATAAAATAAAACAAATTATTTTATCGATTTCAACTTACATGCATCTAAACAATCTACCGAACTAACATTTTAGTAACAGCATATGTATTTTTATCATTGTTTTTTATTCTGTTCTGTATTTTATTGAAAGAACCATTCTGTTATTTACCACATTATTATTCTACCACTCCCATCAATCAAGTATACCTATTTATCAAAAAGCTTATTATCAAAAACAATGACGTAATCATCATAGAAGGTCTATCAATAAATCCAGCACCGCATTTTGTATTTTCGTCATTAACAGTTGCGTTAAAACACTGCGATGGTCTCTTACGATATCTCTCCTCCTTAGTGTAGAAATATTCATTTTCGTTTACAGTATGTTCTAAGTTCACTTTTTTGTATCTTAAACATTCTCGATTTTTACATACAGTTGCTATTAAAAATATGAGATTCGTGTTTTTGATTGGTTCTATCGCATAAGATTGTCGACATGTCTCACATAAAATTGTTGATCTATATTCTCCTCTTTTTTCTTGTTCTACCGATAATTCCCACATATCACGTTGGAAAATATAAAATGGCATTGTCTTTGTGCAACTGATATTGATCTTAGGCTTTAAATCATCATCTGTAGGTAGTGTAGCGTTTAATTGCGTGATAAGTGACATTAAAAACATTGTTAAATAAGCTATGGTTGCATATGCTCCGTTAAATAATAGTGATAGTATACTTATAATTAGTTTAAAAGGTGTGAATAATATATTCGCAGAAGAAGCTTCATATTTATCATATTCCGCACATTCCGCTTGTGTGTCCGCTAAATCAACTTTCTTGAATATAGAAACATTTACATTTGATAAATGTTCCGTTAACGCTGGAATATACTTTCCCATGAATTGACCAGTAGCTTCGTTATATTGATTACTTGCTACAATGAAACCATTGTAATCTAACACAAGACATCTATGCGTTTCATTGTCTTTACAGAAATTTATATTATCCTTGCCCGTAATTTTTGGGACCGTTGCGTTCTGTAGCATTTCGTTCAATAAAAAGCTGCTTACTTTCATGCCCGACACTAAAATATATTTAATAGAAAATTATTTTAGTTATTCATCAAGATTGCTGACAAATAAATTCATAGTAAAATCTTTAGTCTGAGATTATTTATTATAGCATTGTTGTGTCAATTCTCAACAAAAACAAAGTAGCTTTAATTTTTGTCTAACATATAAAAATATATTTATATAAAGGAGAGGGATGAAAGGTAAAGGAACTCATACTATTATTGCATTGTCAGCAATATTTGGTCTTTGAAGTAGCTTAAAAAGAAAGTCATGCAATCTCGTTTCTGTTTTATTAAATAAACAAATTTTTAAATGAACACAGTTTTAAATATGAACAAAGCTTGTGATATTTGACACAACCTTTTTCATTTTGTTATCAACCTCAGATTCACAAAACTTTTTGGGAAAATATTAAGCTACTATTTTAAACACTCAGTGGACATGTGACGTCATGTGACATGTGACTTGTGACGTTAATTAGATGTCAATATAAGTTCAAAAAGAGTATCCATTCTATCATACATTGAACGGCTATATTAAAGGGACTTACTCAGGTGAAACTATTTTGTGAAACCTATATTGAATTTAATGTATTGCAAAGAGCAGTATGAGACCAGTCAATCTGGTAACTATTTGCTCATGAGATTCAGCCGATTAAAAGTGAAAGACTTCCAAACTTTGGAAAGAAGCTCACTTGCTTCTTGACTTCTTTTGTTTACCGATTTTGAAATGCAAATATCTCAAAAACTAAAAATAGAAATTGGCTCAAATTTGCAGAAAATATTACTGACATTGTCATCTTTCATTTTACAAAGTTTCAGTAGGGATTATTTATTTTGGGCAAAACACCTGAGTAAGTCCAATTTAGGCTCGTGTCCACTGGATAAGCAGATTATTAAAAACTAAAGGAAAATTGAACTGACCTGCTGCAAGTATGCCGTTATCTCCCACTCTGGCAGCACCAGCAACATTCAAATACTTCACACTATCATCTCCAAATTCTGATGTAAGTTCTGGTGTTGAAACAGTGATTTTAGAATCAGAAAATACAGTTGCTGTTTCATATACTTCGCTGTTAAATACATTTCTTTTGAATGGTAAACTTTCATTAGTGTATGTAAAATATTTTGAATAGCCTCCGTTCGTTGCAACATAAACACTTTCAATAGCCTGTTCTCCATTAATTTTTTTATCAAATAAATCATTACCCCATGACGTATCAAGAATTTTTGTCACGACACCTGATGTTGTAAGTAGACGTTTTAAAAGTTCTTTATCGCATTTCGCAATGGCAGTCGTAATGTCAGCCGACGCTTTGATACTCTTTGATGTTAAGTGCATATAAAGCTCTTCAGCTGTCGGATATGCCTTCATACTTAATGGTATTTTTTCCTGCTCTTTCGCTTTAAGTTCTTCAGGAGAACAATAATCCCATTTAGAAATTTGTACTGTAGTAAAATTTTCAGCAGTGTAGTTTTCTGTTTTATTAACAACTGGTGGAATGTACAAAGCTTCAATCCCTTCTTTGATATATTTGTCGGCTGCTGTATCCTTTACATTGAAATAATCGTTATCTCTTTGATTTATTGCAGTAGCTGCTCCGAACTCCGTGATATTTACCGGTTTGTATTCAAATGTTATGTTGACTTCGAAAGCTTTACGATTATTACCATAAAGCCAATAAACAGGGAAACTAATTGTTCCTTTCTCTCCTTCAATCATATCTCGTTTTAAATTTGCAGTATCGTTCGGGTCTACTCCATATTCGATATCGTCAAGGTAGACGTTTGGAGGGTCAGGCAGATATCCGGTTTGTGGACGGAATTTCGGGTGAACTAATATAAATCCATTATTATTTATTATAAATGCATGACTAAACACACCAAGTTGTGGCTGCGGAATTTTATCGATTAAGTTATTAACTGCAATATCGGTTCCAGCTACTCCTAACAAATCTTCTTCGCCGAAAACACCTAAACTTACTGACATTATCATACCTAGTCCTGAACTATCTTTGTAGACTGGTGTATAGGTTGGTTTTTGATTTTTCGTCAATGCGATTGGTCTACTTAGTACTTGAAGGTATTTTAAAACATTATCCCAGATATTACCTAAAGTTTCTATTGTATAAAAATAACCTCGATTACTACATGCCATTTCAATTAGGGCTCGATTATCAGGATTCTTACGTCTACCAACTAAAAATGCGAAAGCTCGAACTGATCTATCTTTATTACGTTCTTCGAAAACATCTTTCCCAGCGTACTCACCCTCGACTCCGTCAGTGATAAACAAAATAGCTTTGTTACATTCAGCACTTGAAGTTCGATTGTAAAATTCTCCTAAAATGTAAATTTTTAATTTTTGAAATATATCCATCTATGATCTTTTTATGGATAGTCAAATTTATGTCATGTTTACCAGTGTACTTAGACTTTAGAAAAGTCGTTCTTTTTTAATACGGTCGGAAGTCGCAAAATACGGGTTTCAGTTTACGGCACGACTTTTTCCTTTTTTTAAAACGACTAATCTAGTCTACAGTGTACTAAGAATTTTCCAAAGAATTGTTTTTTTTATGAAATGTTTTTTTCGAACAATTTTTCGATTATTCCATATTTGGATTTTTCAATCCTTAGAATACTCAAAACAGTTCTTGTTGTATGGCAAACCCCCAGCTAAAATTATGGTGTTTTCTGAATGATACATATACTAAATAGATGTTTAAAATCAAACAAACACCTTACGGAATACGTAAGGAAGACTATTTAACCCTAAAGATAATTTGAAAATCAAAATACTATTCTATCATAACCGTTTAAGAACTTCGTTAAAATACTTAAAGTACGTTGATGAAATTCAGTTTTTTTTCCAGTTTTTTCCAAATATTTCTTATTATTCTTTTCCAAGCAACATTTTCCTGTGTCTAAAGCCTTAAAAAGAATCAATTAAATTTTGAAAATAAAAATAACTGGACTTTGAATCTCTATTATTATTCAGATGTCTATAAAGGTTTCTTCCTAAAAAAAGAAATTCTAAGAAAGGTTTAGTAAATAAATATGGCAAGTTTATTTTGTAAAAACTGTTATCTAGAAGTGCTAGAGTCGTTGGTCTGTCTAGTCGTTGGTCGCAAATCTTAATTTACTAACCTGAATCATGCAATATATCAAAAGCTTCATTCATTCCCATAGATATATTTACAATGTCTTCAGGCTTGCCAAGCTTTTGTAATTCTTGTTTCATTGATTCCTTGTTTTCTTTAGTTGCTTGGATGAGATACTTCGCCTCTTCCTGTAGATACGTCACCTTGTTGTTAACCGTTATCACGTTGAAATAATCATTCTCTTGTAGAGTGTCAATCAATGAAGCAGCGGATATCTTAGCAATACCTAAGGCGTAAAAACAAGGAGTAAAAATACTGCAAATAAACAAGAAAGATTGACTAGTGGACTCCCGGTATTCATTTTCAAACAAAATTTACCTCACTTGCCCAAAACGATAATTATCAGAAATATAGAAAAAGTCTAATTTTTTATCTCTTATTATTTTCTAGCTTCATGCAAAAAACAAGAAAAATCGTATGAACAGATCTAGGGCA
Source organism: Sarsia tubulosa (assembly GCA_036873855.1). NCBI lineage: Eukaryota > Metazoa > Cnidaria > Hydrozoa > Anthoathecata > Corynidae > Sarsia > Sarsia tubulosa. Next base: position 6,824 of record JAYJMI010717053.1, read on the forward strand.
AAATGTCCATTTTTGCACCAAATTTGTCTCGCTTGCCCAAAACAAAAATTTTCGTAATAAAAATAGTGTAATTTTTAATCTCTTATCATGCTCTAAGGTAATGTATAAAACTAAAAAAATCTAATCAACGGATCTTGAGATATAGGGCAAAATGTACATTTTTGCCCCAAATTTGCCTCGCTTGCTTAAAACAAGAATTTTCGGAAATATCGAAATAATGTAATTTTTTATCTCTTATCGTTTTCTAGCTTTGTGCAAAAAACTAGAAAAATCTAATGAACGGATCTTGAGATACAGGGCAAAATGTATATTTTGGGCCCAAATTTGTCCCATTTACCCCGATTTTGGGAAAACAAGAATTTTCGGAAATCGACGAATAGTGTAATTTTTTATCTCTTATTATGTTCTAGCTTCATGCAAATCTCAACTTACTGTATGACTTTGCACAATTTTGATTCTTTCTAAGATATCATGCGAAAAGGGAAGTGTTTTACTAAGCTTTTTTTCTTTAACAATACAACTTTCCTGAAATCACTGACGTAATCAATTTTTTATTGTTTTCTAAACCTAATGATTTCATTTGATTTTTGAATTTCTGGTATTAAATTTAGTAAACTTGAAAGTTTAGTATGCATGCATATATAGTATAAATGCAAATTTTGAATTCTCTGAATTCGCGAAAAAATGCACTCCATCGCAGATAAAGGGAGGTAAAAATATTTCCGTAGGAGGAAAAGACCGTAGCAAACAGACACTTTGTTAGTAAAAAATTGGATGAAAACTATATAAAAGTTTGGTATTCATAATATTTTACCAGTACAAAAAGAAAATTCACATAAATATCTTTACGTTGACGATAAATCGAAGATTCAATTTTTTTCCCACTATTCTAGCTTGCAAAAAATAGTTTGTTTAACTCCTATGATGTTTATAAAGTTCCGAGATCCGAGAATGGTGTATTATATTATAGGTTGTCATATAATTTAAATATTAACTTTCAAAACAGGAAAGGAGTAATAGAAGTTTGTTAAAGATGAATTTACACACGTCGAAAGTTTCGACCGAAACGAAATGCTTAATTAAATTATTTCGTCAATGATTCTTTGTTTTCTTTCTCATTTGTTTCAAATAATTTAATGACAAGAAACAATCCTTTTGATTGGTTTAAACTTTGTTCGAAAACATTTACTACGAAAAAGTTGAAAAGATTTCTGAACATGTTCTCAGTCAATGAAGTAGCTTAAAAAGATTCGCGCTAATTATTCGATCGAAAGTTTCTATGTGTGTAAATCCACCTTACGAATACTTGCGATATCCTTATTTAGTTGTTTGTAGAAAAGTAATATGAAATTTATATTATAAAGTAAATTATACCTATATTTGCACCAATCATTGATCCAGAAATATCAATGACTAGAACAACATCTTTAGGACTCGACGACGCTTGAATATACCATATACGACGCCGACAGTCAAATAAATCAACACCATCTTTGTTACGGTCACCATTCAAATTTCCAGGATAAACTCGAAATAATCCTGAAAATGAAAAATGAAATATAAAAGGATGTTGTTTTGGAGTTTTCTACGCTACTAATACAAAGTTGTATTTGCTACCAACGAAATATTAGTGAAGTTGAAAAGGGGAATATGTGGAATAGGGGGAGTATGAAGACTTCCCCCAAATATAAACCAAATTACTTACTAATCTTAATTTTTCCGCTAAATAACTATCATTAAGTTGACAAATTAATTAGTCAATTATTTAAAAGTTCTTAATTAATAAATAATTCTAAGTGACCAAAAAGAACTTTGAAAAACTCGAAAATTTGCATATAATGGAGATATATTATTATATGATGTTATGGAGATAATACACTACCTGATGAATCTCCGTAATATTGATATAATAATGTGCTGTCGGAATCATTAAAGTTTTCTTTAAATACATCGTCCAGTTCTGATGTCCACGTAGCTGTATTCAACACAGCCTTATTTTCCGAATAAATGTTCGTTGGTACCTGCACGAAACTGTTCGTTTTATTGATCTTTACGTTTAACGAAAACTTTCGATCGATTTCAATTGATACATTATCGTTTTCTGAGATTTTGCGAATATTTAGATAATTGAATGACTCGATTGTTTTCACATCCTCATAATTTTTATTACTTTTTACAGCTTTTTCACGAATCTTTTCTAAAATCTTTTTTTTTCCTGTGAATAAGTTTTCTAATCCAGATACAAATTTTTCATTTAATTTTTTACCATCAATTTTTTTAAATTCTAAATCTTTTTCTATCGTTTTAAATTCGTTTTCTATTTCATGATATCTTGTAACTTTCTTAGTATATCCGGTCAATATGGTGCTAAATTCTGTGCTAACGTCAAGTGCGTATTGTTTTATGGATACATTATGCGCATGTCTAATGAACGTTAGTACTAATAAATACAATATCCATGAATTTTGAATCATAGTTTGATGACGTAACTATTACGTAAGATATTGTGACGTAATAGCAATGACGTATGTGTATATAAATGACGTATTAATATAACGTACGTAAATTTACATCATTGTTTGGTTTTTTATTATCCTTATATATTTAACCTGAAAAACAAAACAAGAAAATATTAACAATAACAAAATAAAATAAAATGAAATTGAATAAAAAGTTGCGAAATAACAATTTTTTGCCAAATATACAATTTTATTTTCTGCAAAAAAAATTTGAGATTTGCTTAAAAATTGCTGACGTCAGTACTTTTTCTGTTCCAAATTGGCAAAATCTTGAAAAATACTATATGTAAATATAATGAAGGTAAAAATAGTTTTAATTGTTGAATTAATGACTTCTATTGATATCGAATGTCTTAAAACAAATAAAACTAAACTTTTATAACGTATTTCCATGATAACTTTGGCTAAATTAAGATTTAGAAAAAAAAATCATATTTTTTTGCCATTTTTTGCCATTTTTTGATGCTACCTAGGTTCGACAACATGAAAAAAGGAATAACTTCCTGTTATTGTCGTACCCTAAAATTTTGTACACTTATTTGCTACTAATAAATACTAAAATCACAAAGTTTGAACAAATTTGGGCCTCCGGGGTAAAAGTTTATTAAAAAAAATCGGAGGATAGAATAGGGTTAAGTTATATTATATATGTCTCATGCTAAAAGGAGTGTTTGTAACTTGATGAAAAAAAAAAATCCATGGAGAAACAATAAGAACAACGATTGCAGCTGTTCCCCTTTTACAAGGTTTTATTCAGCTAAGGTAATAAGTGGGAGCGCTACTTCCCGAAGATAGAAACCTCCTTGCTAAGAAACTCAGTTGACCTTTTTGAAAAACAATTTGTGATATGGTAGTACAGTAGTCTTCAGTACAGTAGCCTTCATCGAAATTTCGGCCCCTTTAAACGTATATTCCGCTGGATAATAAGGTGAATAAGTAACTAATATACCGTTTTTAATTTAAACATGTACTTAATTCATTTAACTATCCCTAAACTCTGAATAACATTAATAATAACGTTTAAACTTTCATCTACAAACTGACTAGCGTGTTGTCAAAAAATCAAAACAAAAATCCTATGGTTTTTTAAAACGCCTTTTGTATTTTTTATTTTGTAATAACAACTAATCTGTTTAAATGAATTTTAAAAGTAAAAAATCCTCTCAGACAGAAATTCCAGTGAAGAGATTACGTTATATTCAGCACCTTAGCTTAAAATGTAAATAAATAGATGTCTTAGATTATCTTAAACACAACACTAATTGCACAATATATCTAAGGGGTATATCTAAGGGGTAACGGTCCTCCCCCTTTTTTAGCTAAATAGCTGATAGGTCTGTGCCCCAATCGGATTCAACTCCAAATCCAGCCAATATACCAACAAAACATACCACAACTAAAGTTTTTCAATTTTTTAAAATCGTAAAATTTGAGTATATGTAAATAATTCTTACTTAAATAACTTTTACACTTTATACCGATAACGAAAATAACCCATGTATTTATTATGTAATATTCCTCTCCATTCGTTCCGATTCGGAATATAACATAGTAAGATTTTATGATCTTATTGTACTTAACGTGTCTCTTCGACGCCATCAAGTTTAGAAATTTCAATATCTGTTTAAACTTTTAACTTTCAAATTTTTTAAATCAAGAAAAACATTTTTCAGAAGAAAAAAAAAAGTTCATTAATACTAAAGAACAAAAGAAATTCGTTTTTAAATATATTTATTCAAGTAATCCAATTTATTATCCGATGTTAATCCAGCTCTTATCCGTCTTATAATAAAATATATATATATATATATATATTATAATTTCATTCAAATTTATTTCTTGCAAGGAAACTTTGTAGCATTGAAGAAAACCAGATGGTTACAGGCTAGGATTGTATAGACTGTTTTCAATGTGTTTTGATGCGTTTTTTATTTTAATTACAAGCACTAGAGTGTTTTCGACAGACAGAGAGACCCAAAAGTTAGGTGACAGTCTATAGAAACACATCTAAAATAAAATTGTTCAAATTTATATATGTTTCTAATGTGGTATAAAAACAAAGTTCTGGAAATTAAAAGCAAAAAGGGAACTTGAACTTTAGATACATACTGTTTTCTATGGTCATTTGCTGTAACTTCCCTGTCAATACAATTTTTTGGGTTGCATTTATCTCGTGATCACAGTTTGAGATACGCCTATTAGAAGTTTTGAAGTTTTAAACTTGTGGGTTTAATAGAGTACTTGTTGCTTCTTGTGTTTCGCTTGATTCGCTTTAAATTTTACCTTACTGTATTGTAAAATATTTTTTTCATATTTTTAGCTTTCGTAAATGATAAAAAAGCACTGTACTATGATTTCAATGAATATTAACCTTGATCAATTATTTAGCTTTTGTATTCTATAATATTGCTAATCAAGGTGACTAATACTATGGGAACTATTCAAGACAACTTTATAAAGATTCCACATTCAACAGACTTTGGAATAACTTCTATAACCATATTAAAATTTGTCTATTTTGAAAACTTTATTTTAAGACATAATTTCTCATCTTTGATCATATTTTATTATTTCTTCTAATTATCTTAAAGGGGCTTGCACAGGTACATTTTTGTGGAACCTTATATCGCAAATCATGTGTTGCGCAGAGCCGTTTGGAAAGCAATAAACTTGAAAATATCTCCTCATTTGATTCAGCAGATCAAAAGTAAACCAATTCGAGATTTTGTTAAAAAGCTCAGTTGCATCTTGATGTCAAAAGATCAGTTGTGTCTTGATGTCAAAATAGAATTTGGATCAAATTTTCACAGAACACTGCTAAAGTGGGTAGTCTTTCATTTCGTAAAGTTTCAAAAGTTGATTAAATTATTTTTCCCCTTTAAAATCTAAGTATAGCAACTTTTCATTTAATGAAATAAATCCAAAAAGAAAATAATAAGTAGTTACCATCACCGTCGAAAGTTCTTTAAAATGTTAATATCTATAGTAAATGTTATATTATGAAATTTGAATTAAAAAAAAAATTCTTTTTAACTGTGTTAATGTTTTGAAATTTGTTATGAAATATTTACAAACAAAATTATTAATATCTTCCGACTTTATAAATATAGTTTATACCTACATTATATAATTACTGCGTCACATGGAAGTAAATTTAGTAGAATAAGCAAATAAGTACATATCAAATTCCCAGATTATTTAAGTTTGTGCAACTTCGAGTGAGATTATTTTTGTGAACCTATATATTGAAATTTAGTAGTTTAAAAAAGTATTTTAAAGCAGCCAAATAAAAAATATAAAACTTCTTGTTTGACTAAACCAAAGTAAAATAATTTCAAACTTTTTTAAAAACTTCTTTTTGCTTCCTATTGTTTTGTAAATTCAAAATACAAATATTTCAAAACATATACTCAATTTTATTTCTGAAAGTTTCAACATGAGTTAACTTTTTGGCCAACATCACTTGAATCTTTACGTGGAAACTTCAATAATATCCTTTTGCTAGGAATATTTATTTCCAATGGTTACATTTCTAATTACACTAATTTTTAGAACAAGAAGGAAAAAAAAAGAGTAAACAACAAATGTCTTCCTTTATTTAAATTAAAAGTTTAGAAAAAGAATATATTGTTTAATTGCTTTTTAACTTGAATAAAAAACAAATGTCCCTTATTTTTGTTTTTATAATAATTTGCATTTATTTTGGTTTGTCATAATCTGCTGTGTATTTAAATATGGTGCTCATTTAATTGTATAACGAACATAGTAAAGAACTTGACACCTAGCAAAGAACCGAAAATACCATCAAGTTTATTCTAAAATGTTTTTAAAAAAATGGGTATATGGTACCATCTTTAATAACCTTTATTTTAAAACATAGAGATTTTTTTCTTTTCTCTTTCATATATTATCATTGTATAATTTACCCGGCCACGTGATCATCTAGAGAATATAAATCTTTAATATCTGGTCAATACCTACCTAAGATCTTATGGCATTTCAATGATCACAACTGCAACATGGTAAGATAACTGAGTGACTATAACTTAAATAGGTTATGGTACTTGAGTGACTATAACTTGAACATGTTTTAAGGTATTTGAGTGACTATAACTTGAACATGTTAAGGTATTTGAGTGATTATAACTTGAACATGTTAAAATATTT
>JAYJMI010717275.1:0-13497 GCA_036873855.1 Sarsia tubulosa
TACAAATTCATGCTTCACTTATAAATTTGTGGTACCAATCAAAAAGGTTTAACACAAATTTTGTTAACGCCTTCACTATGATTTCTAGATTTCAGAAAAATTCACTTATACCCGGATCATTTACTGTAAGGATCCGCCATTTTGAACTTTTTTATTAGTAATTTTTATTAACAATAAATAAAATATTCGAATTCCTCGTCCAAAATAAGCTTATATACAAATTTTTATTATTTTTTGACGACAGTAAAAAAAGTTATAGGAGTATATAAAACTGTATTTAGGGGGGTAAAAGAGCCTGGACACTATTTAAAGGGGTAAAAAGCATTTTTACGTTCAATTCCTATACAAAATTGCAAACTGTAACTTTTATTCTGATTGTTTAGAAGTAATGAAATTTTCAGGTTAGGCTTATTTTTTGATGGGGATTTCAAATATCGTATTCATTTTCTCAGAAAATTTTAAACAATAAAGTTTAAAAATCCATAATGGCGGATATCTTACGGTAAATAGGTGTATTAAATCTAATCTACAATAAACTTAAAGGGACTTACTCAGGTGTTTTGGCCAAAATTATTAATCCCTACTGAAACTTTGCAAAATGAAAGATGACAATGTCAGTAACACTCTGTAAAAAGTTGAGCCAATTTCTATGTATTGTTTTCGAGATATTTATGTTTCAAAATCGTTAAACAAAAGAAATCAAGAAGCAAATGAGCTTTATTTGCAAAGTTTAGAAGTCTTTCACTTTTGATCGGACGAATCTCATTAGTAAATATTTACCAAATTGATTGGTCTCATACTGCTCTTTGCAATACATTAAATTCAGTATATAGTTCACAAAGTAGTTTCACCTAAGTAAGCCCCTTTAAGTTTCAAAAAACTTAGCACATAAAAAATATTTATTTTAGATAAACGTATTCGCTCAAGTACCATTTGTAATGGACAGTCAAAACTCATTGCTTGTCTACCAGAAGAGGGAATCAAGATTAATTACGCATTTTACGGCAAAAAAAGTGGAAGAGATTGTCGGGGTCCATTACCATATAAGGATGAAAGTCCGTCATGCTCGGCACTAGATGCTAAAAGTAATGTTAAAAGTTCCTGCGATGGAAAGCAAACTTGTTTACTTTTTGCTGATGATAACATTTACGGCAAATCACTATGCCCAAATGTTAACAAATATTTATATTTAACTTATTCGTGTGCACCACTGTCACACAGAGACACTATTCCATCTAAAGAAGTTCAGTTTACCCCACAAGAAGATTTAGAAGAAGATGCAGTGTCAAGGTCTACTGAACCATCTCGTAAGTATGACTATTACATGTATAGTTGGTAGACGTAGACGTAATAGTTTGTAGACGCAATAAAAACTCTCTTACGATTTCTTTCAGTCTCTTAATTAAAAATTATCTGCAACAATTGTTTTTTTAACGTACCTCATTATATCTTTCTGCTTTAAGATATTCCACATGTATTGACAAGCATGTTGCATCTTGCTTTAATTCTTGCATCTGCATTATTTGTAAAACATGCAAGCACTTTTATATGTTAAACATGCGGCCACCTTTTTTTAAGATGAGACCAATACGAGGCTTGATCTTTGATTCACGTATTCACGTAAAAATGATCACGTATTCACGCAAAAATGATCACGTATTCACGCAAAAATGATCACGTATTCACGTAAAAATGATCACGTATTCACGCAAAATTGATCACGTATTCACGTAAAAATGATCACGTATTCACGCAAAAATGATCACGTATTCACGTAAAAATGATCACGTATTCACGCAAAAATGATCACGTATTCACGTAAAATGATCACGTATTCATGTACAAAGAAAAACTTAAAAAAACACGCGTTGAATTGTCATCCAATGAAAGGTATTGAAATACTAAATGTAATACTGTCATCCAGTTTCATATCACAACTATAATTTTTTTGATTTTACTACAAAGAACATAATTACAATAACAGACATAGAAAAGATCCAACCTCGTATTGGACTTGTCTTAAAAGAAGATGACAGCATGTTTAACACATAAAAGTGATTGCTTGTTTTACAAATAACTAGGATGCACGTGTTAAAGCAAGTTATGCATCTTTCACATGAAAGTCGTATTTTTATATGCCCGGTCGTACGTATGTATCTATATTTTTGCGACAGTCTATGAGCCAGAACAATAGATTTACTGTTACTGTTTATAAGTGATATGTCACTGCCTTCCCCCTTGGACTTGAATTTGTTTGAAAATAGTGCTTTTTATCAAAAATGGAAGAAAAAGTTATACTTATATAAGTATATAAAATACGCCTGAAATACGCTGATGATACAATTTTTGTTTTAATTTTAGTAAACTACTTGACTGGAAGTTTGAATTACAGACAAAAACTTGTAAAAAGATTGCAATGATAATAAGTTTTTCTACCTTTTTTTCTATTTCAGTACACCCTCTACTTTACGTTTTATAAGATACCTCAACATGACAAACAACTGTAGAAATGTAGATATGTAGAACTTAGAACTTAGATCACTAATACGCAACTAGATGAGATTTGACGACTAAGATGAGACTAACGACTTAATATAAAACAAATTTATTATTATCAATTCTAGAACAAGTCAACACTACTGTAAAAGTATGTAACGGTGAAAAGCGTACAATAAGTTGCAATCATGAAACTATGAAAGTAACTGAGGCATTCTTTGGTAAAGAAATAGGTAGAGATTGCCGTGGAGATTTGGGTTATCGAGATGATATACCAGAATGCAAAAATCCAAGATCATTAGACTCGATTAAATTTTTATGTGAAAATAGAAAATCATGTGAGTTAGCCGGAGAAAGTGCGCTCTTTGGTGATGATATATGTCCGGGTGTCAACAAATATTTAACTGTTACATATTCCTGCTAATATATCTCTTCTTCTAAATATTATATTATAAATATAATTCTAAATATTATAGCATAATTTAGCAGGAATTGAAAATCTAATATAATTCAAACTCGTTCTAAGTAGACTTAAAATATATGTACTTGAAGCAGACTTTAAGTGTAACCACTTTAAGTAGGTTTAAATAAGTGTAACCACTTTAAGTAGGTTTAAAGTATATGTACTTCAAGCAGGATTACAATATGTGTTTCAACTTTAAGCAGGTTTAAAGTACTTGCAGTAGGATTTAGAGTGTCTTTATCAAATTAGACTGGAACATCTTGGAGAAAAAGTGTTGGAAAAAATGTTGATACTTTTGAAACTTATAGAATACCATAGTTGGATTTTTTTCAATAAGAAAGTAAGTAACAATTTCCAGCGCGTATTCCAAACGTTAATTGAAAATAAGTATCACCTTTCCTTTTCCTATTTACTAAATAATTCGTTAGGCTTATTATTATTGTTAAAACTTAGAACAACTAAGGAATATTTGTTTACGTTTCTATATATATTACGGAGTTTTTTTCGTATTCATTTTGCTTCTTCTTAATATTTTTGTACATATTGCACAACGCATAATTTTAACGGAGCTGTATTATTGTTTGTGATTTATACTGTAGTACTGCTATATTACTTTTATCATTTCGTATCAAATCTTGCTGTGTTATTTTTGATGTTCGGAGTACAAAAACCGTTCTAAGAATTATTTGACAACAACTCGAAAACCTGAATGCTGTTTATAGTGAGGATAAATATTTTGATAAATAAGTAGTCCTAGTAGATAATATAGTTGCTACTAATAACACATTCATGTAACTATACTCTAGTATACAATTAAACATGCATCTTAAGCGATTATATGACTTATCGGAAGCTCCTTAGACTTAATATATGAAAAAATAGTCGAGAGTCGCAATTTACGGGTTTGATTAATATAGCACGACAATACGGAAGCCCCGATTCTTACTCTTATATTTATGTTTGTATTTACCACGTAAAATTAAATTTAAATATTAGTATTTTATAAATATTGTAACTGTCAACTAAATAATAACTTGAAATTAATTAACCAATATTTCTTGTAAAATTAGCCTTTAACAAATTGCTATTACCCAAAGCGAGGAATACAAGGTTTCTCTCTGGAGTCTATTGCTCTCAAGCCTCATTTTATAAAATAACTGTTCTCTGATTTTGTTGGCTCTATTTCGATTAAATGCTCCTTCCTATGTTTTATTTAACGTAATCCTTATATTTCAATCCTTTTTTATAAAGATTGGTTTTAAAAAATTCAATAATAATGTCAAAATTTGTAACTTTTAAATTGGTGTATCAAATTATCAAATGGTTATAATCAAAGTCCTTTTATATCGAAACTCATTTAATAGAATAGATATCATTCTCGTCCCTAGATCGCATTCTGTCATGAAAAGCATCCAAACGTAAAAGAGGTAAGAGCGACTGGAATCAAGGTTGAATAGTCATGAGAATTGACCAAGATTACATCTAAAGGCTAAACAAAAATTTCATAATGATTATGTAAAGCGACATAAAAATTTGACCTAAACTTATTGTTATATTATAAGAGAAAAACAGGTACGGAAATCGGAAATACTAAGCACGACAATCGGAACGGCAATCGGATAAGCACGGTAATCGAAACGGCAATCAGAATTACTAAGCAGGAGAACCTTTCCGCTACTTTAGATTACACAAATGAATCCTGTTCACGAAGGGAATGTAGAACAAGGGCTATAGTCTTTATCGTTTCATTTTGTGTATCTTTGCTAACATCCGTCCTAACTTTGGTCAAGTGACCTTTCCGGGACCCGTTATGATTTTTTATTCACGCAGATCTTGTGAACAAATGTCCTACAATTTTACAAATTTGAGTGCCGCTGTTCTAAGGATAAACACTTTTCAGTACAAGCAGCGGATTCGAACCAACTCGAGTCCTCTTAGTGCAGTCGTTACCCCCCCCCCCTACACCCCCTCGAATTTCAGAGTCTAATAGCATTGGTTGGTTAGAATCGAAACTTAATAATTAATTAACAGACGGTTGTGAGGCTAAATAACAGAAACACATATGCCTACTTAGTCAAGGAAGTTAAAGATTCAATTCTCTTACATATACACTCAACCTCGTTCCCAGACCTTTATGTCTCTTTTATGATTTTTGATGTCGACAATAAAAGCCCTGGCACAGGGTAACAAAATTCATAAAATTTCGAAAAACATTTTGCCGCGAGTGACCAAGTAACCCAAATAGTTTGATGAATTCGTGAGTAAAACTTAAAGCCATGTATACGATAATATAAAAATTCATATAGCGAAATATTGTATATGTTACAATTAACTTTAGTGAAGTGCCGACTTAATTCGCTGTTTTAGAATAAAGAATAAAGTTGATGTCCTGTACTTAGGGATGGTAATAAACGGTAATGATTGGTAATATTAGTTTTACAACAAAACGAAACATAAGATAAGATGTTTTAGAAGGAGAAATTTTGACATAATAATCTAAATTTTAAATAAGACACAAAAGATAAATAATATTTCTCTTGACAACAAATTTATATACCCCTCTATGGATACCCCTCTATGGATACCCCTCTATGAATACCCCTCTAAACGAAGTAATACTTCAAATTATAGTTATTTCTCGATTCAAAGGCTTTTAATTTCCAAACTCAGTGTCACGAACTTGACAATAGCTAGCCATTTTTAAAACATATTTTTATAAAACATTTTTATCCATATACGTCTTTCAGCAATATTTTTTGTTATGATTTGTTACTCGCACGGAGAGAATGTTTTTAATTTTTTTGCCACAATTGTATCTAATGAACTCATAGAAAACTTGAACAACCGAGTGAAACATGAAATTAACCGTGATTGGTTACAGAGCTGAGAGGTGGGAATTTGAGTTATCCTTTGCCAGGGCCTTTATTATTGACATCAAAAATCGTGAAAAAACATAAAGATCTGAGAACGAGGTTGATATACACTTTCTATAAATAATGCCACTTAAGTGGAAGGTGAAATAATAAACATATCAAACAAGTTGTATTTTAGTTTTTTTCTGTTCGTTTTGTTTTTAATATGTGTTTTAGATTTTTGTTTGAAATGTTTCTCTCGGTTTCACGCCTGTTAGCCTGCTCATTGAACTGTTTAAACTTTAAAAGAAAAAGGGCGCGTAAGGACACTTTACTAATTAGTTCTTTCTAAAAATACATCGAAATATTGTTTTGATATAGCGTTTGAGTAAAACGGTATTTTTTATTCAAAAATATGATAATAAGGAAGATATTTTTAGTTATCTTATAAAATTAATGGTCCAAAAAGAAAATGTTAAATTTTATACTACTTTGTGTTAGTTTTGTTTTTATGTTTAGAACTTTTATAGATGCAGCCCCCATAGATACGAATACAGCTTATAAAAAAGGTTAGTTATACTTTTTTTACCAAGATTAACAGTTTTCATAATCAGAACAAATTTAGAAATTTAGGCTATGTTCATATTGCATGGATATAAAATCTGCAAGATTCGAAATTTTGTCAGAAATATCAATTTCACGTGGTTTGAATTCCTACTCTTATATAATTTCTTGTAATGCTAAAAAAATTAAATAAATCTATTGCTTAACTTAGGCGTATCGTTGCTTAAACGTGGTCTAACAGAGATTCTAACTATGAAAATACTTATCATATATTGAAAACAAATGCAATAAATCTTACTTTAATGTAATGCATACGGTTAGCACTAAAGTTTTAATATTTGTTATTTATCACCCCAAGAATTTACAATTTATGCCGTGTAAATGGAGTTTTGTGCACCCATTATCACGATAGTGATATTTATATTCGGCATCACTTTATTTTTGGTATTTTGAACCAAATGAGAAGATTTTTATCAGTTTCACTGGCTTCAAACTGCTTATTATACAAAATACATAAATTTAAATATAGATTCACAAAAAAATGATTTTATCTGAGAAAGCTCCCTAAAGCTAAAGAGTTGTTAAACAAGTGTTGTGTTGTTTTTAGATACTTCCTCGCATACATTAACAGTATGTCGTGGTCAAATGAGATCAATAGCGTGTCCGAATATTCAACTCTTACACATTTACAATGCATTCTATGGAAAGTTGAGTGGACACGATTGTCAGGATCCAGTGACACAACTACGTGATCAAATCCCGACATGCTTTTCACAAAATGCACCAAAAATTATTCGTGAATCATGTCAAGGACAGCAATCGTGTGATTTATACGCCGAAGATAACCTTTATGATAATCCTTGTCCCACTGTCACCAAATATCTATTTGTATCCTTTACCTGCCAAGGGAAATCTGAGTTACCAGAGAAGCTAAGAATGTTTAATCGAATGCATCCAATGTTAGCCCAACTACCAGGAAGACAACCAAACGTTGAAGGTGGACTACAGTCTAATCCTAGTAAGTTTATAAAGATTTCAGCATAAGTAAAAAGAGAAGTTAAGTTGTACTTCATTTCTACAAGGCTTTTTATTCTACCTTCTTAAGTAGACAGTAGTTTTAGGCTTACACCTTGTCTTCAAAGGTTCAAGATCTATTGCCTTATCTCTACATTTTATTTTGTTGACAAAAAAAATCATGTAAATCAAAATTCAAAAACTAAATAAGGATTTCTAATAATTTGAAAAGTGTGTTCAAATTTGAATGTTCGTATTTGTGTAAATTTGTGTATTTCTCTATTTTTCAGTCATATCGTCAAGTGCCATAATAATGATTTTAGAATTAAATTTAGTTGCTGATACTAGAAGTCCGATGTCAGCGGTTGTTTGTGCTGGTCAAACTGGTAGTATATTTTGTCCGCAGTTAAAACTCTTAAAGATAAAATCCGCCATTTATGGTAAACAACAAAGTCGAGATTGTATTGGTCGTATAACACGTGACTTGATTTCATCATGCTATGCAAAAGATACAATGACGATTGTTAAAAACATGTGCGACGGACAGCAGTCATGTGATCTATTTTCGGAACCAGGCCTCTATGGAAAAACCACGTGCGACCCAAATATTTTAAAATATTTACAAGTAGATTACTCATGTGAGGGACATTCAGAACTTGGAGATCAATTATCACCAGGAGACGTTCAGAGTAAGTAGATTTACTAGTTTGCCAACTTCGATCCCAGGACTTCTTTTCTTTTTATCTTATAATGTCAGGAAGCCGATATGTGAAATAATACGCTCTGTGGACGAGATTGGTAATTTGCAATAAACTTTGATTTACTTTAAAGATAAAGAAATACATACTTTGTACATATAATTATTACAAAATATCCAGCATTTTTGCAAGCTATGATAACAGAATGTTTGTAACTAACGAAGACACAATCAAGTCCTAAGATTTAATTTAATAAGTTGGTAGGGCTTATATAATGAAAATGTTTTGCTTAATAAAAAGAAGCTGACTAGGTTAATGACAAAAACTAACAGTATTTTACTTCTACATTTTAATCAACCCGAAAAAATAAATTTTTACCGTTTTATTTAAGGGTCGATTTAATGAAGGAAAGAATAACCACGGAGACAATAAATAACTTGTTATTAACTGTGAAACCATACACGTTTACAGATAACACTACTGGCCTGCCCACACTTTGTACCATTTTGTAAATATAATTAAATTCATAATTTATCGAAGCATAGTTGATTGAAGAACGTTCAGAACTGTAAAATATATAAATTGTAAAGTTATTCATTTTAAAAACAGAGAGATTACCTAAAATTAAATAATGATGATTTTATTGTCTCCGTGTATATCCCTTTTGTTTTATCGGGGCATTTTTTGTTTTTGTTATCAGTTTTTATTGTTCGTAAAACTTTATTTTTTTAGTTTCTTGTGTATGTGCGGCTGCGTGGTCTAACCCTACAAAGGTTGAGGGGGGCAACGGGCCCGCGGGTATATAAATATTTTGATAACCTTTTTAGCAAATGCTGTACACCCCTGGTATTTTGTGACTTTTAAAGTATATTATTCATAAGTATACTGGATCCAAAATACTAAATAAATTCGTAATTATTTATTCCATCTACTGGAAACAGGGCTGCAAATATTACGATGTTTTTAATAAGAAAGAGAACAATTTAAATATAACTCTTTCCACGCAATTAACAACATTTGATTACTTTGAACAATCCCAATGTGCTTGGTAAAAAACGCTATTGGTTGGCTGCTTTAACTGAGTAGGTTCGGAAATTTAGGGTAGACTAGAACAGTCGAAACTCAAACCCGTATTTTGCGACTCCCAACCTCATTTAATAGAACAACTTTTCTAAAGCCTACATTTAGGAATGAATTTTCCCCTTATAATATGTTTTGTATTGCATGCTGAAATCTATAGGCTTCGGTGTTTCTTGTGTGAAACAACCCTTTAATATCGAACATTAAAATCTCACACTTTACTTTAAAACTTGTTTGTTTCGAAGACTTTATAGTGCTCAATTTTATTTTCACTACTACTAACTTGAAAGCGGTTTTTCACAGCTGCTGCGAGATTTCGATTCAACATTAGTTATATTACTTCTTCGCATATCTTATAAGATGGTATAAAATCATACCGAAAATGCGAAGAAATGCTTCTCGCAAACAGAACACTTTTGAATTATATACTTCTTTAAGCTTTTGTGCGAAAAGTAATAAAAGTATGAAATGATGGAAACTGTACGGATAATATACTGCTGCAGTATAATTAGTTTAAGTATAGCGCAAATATTACCAGGTAATTTTACTGTTTTTAGAAAGTTAATTTTTAATTGTGTTTATTGCCATATTAAATTTTAAACTAAATCTTGGGTATTGCGGTATTTAAATAGAATTTTTCGTTTCTGCAGTTTGCTAGTTTTAAGATTATAGCAAATGTTCCTTTGGAAATATTTGCCAAGATTATAGAGGATATGCAAATAAAAAAAATGTATATCACATTTATTGACATTATGTTTCAGCAAAGAGCGTTAGCCCATCCCCGAAGAATAACCTATACTTGCGTTCGTTTTTACCTATACCTTTTCCTCGTGTGACCACGTATAATGCTTGGCAAGCATATGCAGCTGCTAACAACAAATTAAAAAATGCTTATAGAAGACAACAAACATGGTCACCTAGACCACAACAAAATAATCCTTACATACGGCAACAAACATGGCCGCCACCCCCACAACTACAACAATTCCAACAGCTACAGCATCCAAAACAACAACAACAAAAACCTTCTTTAAGACAATTCTTACAACAGCAGCAACAGCTTCCTTCTCTCAGTCAGTTTCTACAACAACAACAACAACAACAACAACAACAAGTTCAAGCACAAGCTCTGCCCCAACACACTCCTTCTCTCAGCCAATTTTTACAGCAGCAGCAACAAGCACAGCAAAAGTCTAATCCTGAACCTGCAGTATATCCACCTATTGCAGCCACAACTACACCTGATGGTAACTTTAAATGGCTTCAAGCTCCACCTGTCGGTCAGTTTAGTCCACCTATTTTACCACCCCCTCCGCAAGCCGCAATGCCATCACAATTACCGCAAGTTCAATCATTTGCGGCTCCCTCCGCACTTCCGGCTGCATTTAATCAACAATGGCCTTCTGCAGTAACAAGTCCGGTCCATGCTGTGGAACCGGTCGCACAGCATGAAGCAAGTGTTAAAAATATGTTTGCTTCACAACAAAACACATGCGAGCAATGCAATGGTGATTGTAAGAACTACTTGTGTTACGGTTGTGGTGGTTGTCAAGAACCACCCCCGGAAAAACAGACTTATTATTATCCGTACCAAAGACAAGATGCAGGTAAGTAAATTTTTTTATTTATAATTAAACTTAATCTCCTGCTATTTATTTATTTCCTTTTTAATGAAAATCAAAAGTTTTGTTTGCTAACTAATAGCTGTACGTCACAGCATCACTAACTGCTTTGCAAAATGTGACTCTTCAAAATAATAAAAAAGTAAATAAACTCTTCTACATCGTGTCTATAAAAAATATTTTAATAACCTTTTTTTCAGCATACCATGATGCTTTTCGTGGTAATGAAATGGCGTTATCAGGATTAGTAATGTGGCCAGTACCAAAAGTCCCAAAATCATGGCATATATTCGGTGAAAAGAAACGATCAAAAGTTGAAAAAGAAGATGCCAATAAAGATGACGACGATAGTGATGACGACAGTGACGATGATGACGACGATGATGACGTTGACAATAACGACGTTAAGAAAAATAATGACGTTAGTAAAAATAAGAACGTAAAAACAGTAGGAAAGTATACAGGATCGAAAACGAAAATACCAACTAAGATAAAACGAAGTTATGAATGGTAATATTATGAAATGGAAATATAAATTAATAAAATTTAGGGCTGTATCGACCTTTGATGACATGTTTTTTGGTCTTCCTATTAACGAATTTAATGACAAAATTACACCTAGCACATTCTCGGTAAAATAAAATATCACTGAAAGGTTAATAACACACTATAATATCAAGCGTCAGACATTTTTGAAAATTAAGTCGAAGAAATAAAAAATGTTACTTTGGTTTAAAATTATAGGGGGTATTTTTTTGACCATTCTACTTAACGCTTCTACCTTAATAGTGGTGGGTGTTATTAAAGTGTATAGTAGGGTGTATATGAATGTATAGTACATGTTTATAATGACGTGATTAATGACAAACGACTTTATTTAGTTTAGTATATATATTTTTTCGAACTATATTTTTATTACTTGTTGTTTTTATTATTTTTGTTGGAATATTAGTTGATGAAATTATAAGATTAATTTTTAGATTTACTTTAGGGTGTGTTTATTGACCGTGTTCTCCTAAGATTTTCGATTTATTGAAAAACTATTTTTTTCTTACAAAAATTAATCGAAAACTGTCTTAAACCCTAACCCTTTTAGGCCCTTCTTATTAATAATCTTGACCCAAACCCTGACCTTAACCCAAAAAACCCATTTTCATAAAAACGTCAAATTTGCTGACGTCATTTTGATAGTGACGTCATTCAGCATATTGCTGGGCAGAACTACCTGAAGAGAACACGGTGCATGAATAGTATGTTAGTTTATGACGTCTTGCATATTAAAGGGACTTACTCAAGGTAAAATAATTTGGTGAAATCTATATTGAAATAAATATATTGCAAAGAGCAGTGCAAGACCAGTCAAGGTTTGGTTTGGTTCAGCAGATCAACAGCAAAATAAGTCGAAACTTTATAACAGCTCAAATGCTTCTTGTTTTCTTTTGTTTAGCGATTTTTCAATACAAATATCTCAAAAGCTACACATAGAAATTATTTCAAATTTTCTCAGGATACTACTGAAATGGTCATCTTTCATTCCACAAAGTTTCAGTAGGGATTAAATATTTTGGCCAAAACACCTGAGTAAGTCCCTTTAAAGAGACAACTGAGATCATTTTTGTGAAACATATATTGAAATTCAGTATGGTAAAAGAGTAGTTAGAAGTAAAACAAGCTCTTAAATATCACCTCTTGTCATTGAGCAGATCATAAATCAAATATTTCCAAATTTTGTAAAAGATCGATGGCTTCTTAATTCTATTCCTAGTTGCTCAAATTTTCACAGGATAACCAGGGAGTGGTGGTAATCTTTTATTTCTGAAAGTTTCAGTAGGGAATAATTTGTTGGTCCCAAGAGATATTCAACTTTGACATCAACTAGTTTTTGAATTTTTTTTATTTCAAAGCAACTAAGCAACTTTTTACAAATGATTGATTGTCACAATACATAAATCTCAGTATAGGTTTCACAAAAGCGACTTCACAATTTCCATTTACTTATTTGTTTCTTTATAGAGAAACAAATTCTTTATGTGGGAAATAATTTCTTTATAGGGAAACTGAAGGCAAGGAACTTTGACAAAGAGCTTGTTTGTTACTAAAACGTGATTTCTAATAAACATTCATAAAAAATATTTAGTCAAGGAAGTTTTGTTAGCGACAGAAAGCTACAAAACAGCTACAAATATTTCTGCAATATTATAACTGCAGCAAATAGCCCAATATAAATTCACTGCCTTATAATTTGTATTTAACTTTTGTATTTAAATGTCTGACTTCTTAATTTAGTTCTTGATTTTAAATAAACATAAATCGATTTTTGATCACTATGCTTCTGTAAGGGATACATTATTTTAAAATTCTCAAATGGAACAGAAATATTAAAATCTTATTTTTTTTTAAAGAATATTTTGTAATTCATTTGTCACAATCGATGCTTTTGGTTATAAGCTCCTTTCTTTACTTCCCTTTTACATTTTCATCGTTTTCTATTCTATTTCTATTTTGATTATGTTTTAATTACATATGTATGACATTTTTGACATTAGTTTGAGTTTACATGGCTTCCTACGTATATTTTAAACGATTCAATTTTTAATGGCAGTATAGTGGTTATATTGCCCAACTAACGGTTATATTGCCCAATTGAAATTGGGTATTAATAGCTTTGACATGAATTTTGATAGCTTTTTCGTCAGCATCAATTTAAA
>JAYJMI010717386.1:0-13493 GCA_036873855.1 Sarsia tubulosa
TAAGTCAATAGAAGGATTACCAAATAATACAGAAATTTCTGAAAATATTATTGGATTAAGTTGCCATTCATGATTGTTATTAAAATTTCTAGATAAAAAATCTGCGACAATATTTTCAGATCCAGGAGTATGAGCTGCACTAATGTGAATGTTACACCAAACACCAAACCCAAATGTCTTTAGCTAAAATATCACATAAGTCACTTTTAATGTCACCTTTTTTATTGATATATGCTACAGCTGTGTTACTGTCACACATGATTCTAACATGTTTTGTGGTATCACAAAAAGAAAATACTGAAAACTTAATAGCCTGAAGTTCCAAAACATTAATGTGTAATAATTTTTCATGACTATTCCATTGCCCATTTGTATAACTTTTACTATCTGTCCCACCCCAACCTTTTAAACTAGCATCAATATGCAAAATAAGGTCAGGTTCTGGGTTGTTAATTTTATGGTATGGTAATTTAATGTTATCAAACCACCATTGAATTTCATCCTTAGAGAATTTATTCAATGTTACAGAGGCTGCAAATGACCCTTTGTTTAATTTAAAAGCACTATATTTTAGTTTTTCTAAATTCCTATAAAAGAATGGCCCCAGTGTGACAGCTGGGAATGATGCAACAATATTATCAATAAAAGTTGCAAGGAATCGCATAGTGCATGTATTGCATTTCAAAAGCTTTTTACTTATGTCATAGATTTTATCTTTTTTATCTATAGTAAGACTAATAGCCATATAAACAGAGTTAATTACAAAACCTAGGAACGTAATACTTTGAGAAGGTACTAACACTGATTTGCCAGGGTGTATGGTAATTCTTAAACGCTCTAAAACATTAATAGTATTGGTAACATTGTTGCAGCATTCAAAATATGTATCTCCTTGTAGATAAGAGTCATCTACACAAACGACTGATGAGTAGCCTTTGCTTCTAAGATGTGAGAAAGGTATTTTAGTGATTTTTGTAAACATTCTCATAGCAGGGCCATATCCATTGGCATTGCATTAAACTGGTACAGACTCTCAAAACTAAATTTCAAATATTTTTTATGCTGTTCAAAAATAGGAACAGAGAAAAATGCATCTTTCAAATCTATAGATGCCATAAACACTCCTGTATTTAACATAGTCAAACCTTGATGTATAGATTCCATTTTAAAGTGTTTATAATTGATAAATTTATTAAATCTTTTAAGATTGAGAATCATACGTTTACTCCCATCTTTTTATCTCTTGTAAAAATACTGGAAATAAAGTCGCCCTTATTTCTATTAGTGAGACTGATAACCTTTTTCTGAAGTAACTTCTCAATCTCTAGTTTAATAAATAGGTTTTTCTTCAGATGAAAAGTTTTGACAAATTTTTCCTGTAAAATTTGGAACTTCAATAAAATCTAATTTTAAGCCATTTTTAGCAATGTCGAGAATAAATTTATTAGAAGTATGATTAAACCAATTTCTGTAAAAATCCCTAATATTCCTAGTTAAATTATAAGTTTTGTTTACCTTTAGTGGTAAGGTTTTTTGTTGTATCTCCCCCTTTTTGAGGTATTGTTTTGGTAGGGAGCATGCGTTTTTTCTCGATGTTGGTTGTAACTCTGTGTCCACCCTTTTCGAGGATTCGCAGGGCTTTTTGAGAATCCTCTCCAGTTTTTTAAATCCCCTCTTGTGATTGGCTTACTTGTGTATAGAGTTTTATTTCTTTTAGAAATATCTTCATTATTTTTTCTAACACATTATCCCCAAAAAGATATTCAGACTCTTCTGAAACATCTTTGCTATAATAATTATGTATCTTGATACAAAAATAATAAATCTTATAATGGTGCCAAAGATAAATAAAGATAGAAATTGAAACTTATCTGCTTTATTATATGTTTATCCGCTAATGTCCAAGCTGTGAATGAATTTCACCGATCCGAGTTGTCTCTCGATTACCCAAACGGAACAGAATAAATATCCCTAATAATTGCGGAAATGTAGCACCTTGTTGGCAAACCAAAAAACAGGTCATAGGAAATTAGGACACAAGACATAAAGGCAAAGGAAAAAAGGTACTAAGATTTAAGAAGAGAAAGGCATAACGGCATAGGCATCAAGTCAATTGGAACTAAGAACCCAACTGGAACTCAGAACACAGAACCATAGAACACAGAACCATAGAACACAGAACCATAGAACGGAATACAGAACGATAGAAAACCAAACCAAAACGAAATAGGAAAAAATATAGAATGTTGTTCGAAATAAAAAGAAATGATCTTTAGAAATTAAGAAAAATATCTAACAACAAGTAGTACAGACTATATTCGTTCTAATAATAATTTGAATACTAACTGTACTACATAAAAACAAAGGAAAAATGAGCAGAAAACAACAAAAAAGAAAAACACTGAGTTTTAGACGGATACTAAATTGACAATTTTATTCTTTAAAATCACGTGTTAACTTAAATAACTAGGTATATGTCTTATAAGACTCATCAAAGAATCCAAAGGCACTAGAAAATAAAAGATTAATTGGTACTTACAGCTACTGTATAAGAAAATATAGGCGAAAATTTATTTTGGCTCAAAAAACAGAGTCATGCTCAAAAAACGAAGTCGTGCTTCCGTAAAAAGCGAGGAAGAATAGACTAGGGGAAATGTCTCGGATGTGTTGTCGGCTAAATATGTGCATACGGCTAAAGATATGTTGCCAGCTAAAGACGTGTTAAGGTATACAGAAAGAAAATTCGCGACGACACGCTGAAAGTGTTAAAAATGATATTTTTTTTAATTTGAGAAACATCATATCCCTTAGCAGGCTAGACTAGGTATAGTCCTTATTTAAATATAGCCACGGGAATTTTACGGGATTTCCATATTCTCCTGGTAAGCCATTCCAATTTTCCTGAACTTTTATTTTTAGTAAGAACGACTAAATCTAGTCTATTAGCAGGCACGCAACAAGCATTCCAGCGAATATTTTTTATAGCTATTTTAAAAACTTGAAAACATATTTGAAATTGTACGATTGTCTATTATAGTTTTTAAACCGATTAAGATAGCTTTTAACAGCTAGACAACTTTCGTTTATCTTTAGATTATACTGTTTAAGGAGTTTAAATAGGTTTAAGAATTTAAAATGTATTCTAATATTTTATTAAATCTAACTGATCTGCAAAAATTGGCAAACTATC
The DNA here is from genome assembly GCA_036873855.1 of Sarsia tubulosa. Classification (NCBI taxonomy): domain Eukaryota; kingdom Metazoa; phylum Cnidaria; class Hydrozoa; order Anthoathecata; family Corynidae; genus Sarsia; species Sarsia tubulosa. The sequence goes on from JAYJMI010717386.1 coordinate 3,191, forward strand.
CAAAGATTATAACTTTCATGCCTCACGCAATGATATTGATTTACCTATAGAGAAGAAAATTTTGTGAGAAGACATTTTCGCGATCAACTCACAGAATTTATTTTCGCGATTTTGGTGTTAATCTGCGAAACTTTCTTCCCTTAAGTAAGAAACTCGTGACCATTAATTTGTAAGACATTGATACAATGTCGACCTCGTTCCCAGAAGTACTTTTAGCAAGAGACTTTTTTTCAGAAAGTAACAAAAATTTACTCTCGGAAAGAGTTTAAAATAATGCAAGTATATAATAAAGATTTTGAGCATTTTTGATATCCTTGTTTCACATTTATTGTAAGCTATGATTTCAGTAAAGGGGCTTCGGTCTATAGAGATTAATGACCCTACTTATAACTCCACTTTTGTTGCTACTGTCATTTGTCAGGCTAGCCTGCTCCATATGATCACCCTATCAGTTAGACTAGTTTTAGTCGATATCGGGATTTAAGAAAATAATCATACCGGATCATTTTTATAAATAACCGACCAAATCTAGTCTACCTCTCAGTAGAAACGTCGGTTGTTGATTTGTTTTTGAATATAAGAGGCTCAAAAAATATCAATGTCTGAACTTTTTGTCGCTCTAATTCAAAATATGAGGCAATTTGTTTTTAATTTTTATAAGAAGTATTCTTTACCCTTTATCACACGATCTACTATAACGTTAAACAGTATTGCTTGTTTTAAAATATCTGCCATCTTGTGTCATGGTTAAACTTTCATTTTTTATTTGCGTAGAAAGTTTGTGTATTTAACCGTATGCTAACCAATGATTAAATTGGTTAAATAGCAGTTTTCTAATTCCGTGCTATAAATAACACCATTCGTAATTGATTTTGCAATTGGTTTTGTTGACAGATTTGTCCCAATATCCACGGTAGCAAACGTTTTGTTAAACCAGTGTAATTTTGTATAGATTAGTTTTGAAAGGTTAGAAAACAAATTGCTCCAAAAATTTAAATTAAAGTTATTTTGAATTTCAAATAGGAGTTTGCTATACAAACACAGCAAACACCTAAAGACTCCAGAACTGTCCATATCTTATAAAAATAAGCTGTACTCAAGCAATATCAGCTACTACTTATGGAGAGACAACAAATTATGCTGGCCTATGCCTTTGTTTATTTGCGTTTTTCTGTTCCCTTAGAAGTAGTCTGGTAACAAGTACTTGTGAAAACCGAATATGTTTGGTTGAACTACTGAAGTTTCAGTCTATTTATCATGAGTTTGTTTTCTTTGTGACGTCACAAATTTCATATGGGAAAGTATAAGATTTTGATTCATTTCATTTTTTCGAGTGTTCAGTGACCGTGCCCCTAGAACAAGGAATGTTTTAATACAAAAATAAAATAAAACCCTCAAACAATGTTTTTGCAGAGATATTTTCCACACTGCTACTGTAGATATGTGGGGTTCGATGCAAAGAATTAAAATGCATCTGAGAGATGTTTACAGACTTACCTCAAAATTTGTGACGTCATCAGCAATAATTTTTTAAAAAAATGTTTAAAAATAGATTTCTTTTTGCACCGACCCCCATATATCTCCAGTAGCAGGGTAAGAAGGGGATGGATGATTTAACTTGAATTCAATTGGATGGTATAAGTGAAGCATCCATCTATTATTGGAGGCATATATTCTAAATAGAGATATGCAGATATTTGAACCCACAACCTTCTATAATTAGTCTTAAACTTATTGCAATTTAACTAAGTAAATAGATTTTAATTTTGCACTAATTTTGAGAAACTAAATCTGCTTTACGTGCGTCGAGTGACTAATCAGAAACAAAGATACTATAGAAACTAATCACAATATGTAAACGAAACAGTGCACTAAAATAGTTAGAAGAATCATTCTTGTCCTAAAGCATTTTCGTTCAAAGATCGCCTATTTGACATTTTTTATTAGGTATAGATGAAAAGAAGTCTTGGGAACGAAGTTGAAAAAGAATGCTAAAAATGCAAACAAAGATTAGTATGTATTGTTTTTATGTTTTATGATGTAATAACATCTACTGATATCATATAGTCATACAAATCTAGGTTGCTATGACTACCATGATAATATATAGCTGATAACTCGTCTTCTTTGATTATACTTAATATAATATTCAAGTCAGTCATAAAATTTGTTAGCCTGGGAACGAGGCTAGAATGTTCACTTTACTTTAATACTCAGTAAAAGTCAAACAAAATACCAACCTCGTTCCCAGGATAATTTTTCGCAGGAGAGGAAGGAGAAAAAAATATACTGATCGATCTTTTCTTATCAAAAATTTACTCTGGGAACGAGGTTGAAACAAATACAGCAATATCAGTCACGATTGACTCTTTAGGGAATATGTTTTTATCCGAGATTGTTTAGTTGAACGAAAACTTATATTAATTTTTTGTAATTCCTTTAAAAGTCATACTATTTGACTTATTCACTTCAATTGATTACCTTAAGGGAAGATATTTTCGCGGAGTTTATTTACGTGATTTAGCACCAAAATCGCAAAAATAAATTCCGCGAACAAAGCTTATCAATATAAACAAATAAAAAGTAGTTTCCACACAAATAAGGGACATTCGTGACCTTAATCGCGAAAATAAGTTCCGCAAATTATGCTACTTTTGCATCGATTGTGAAATTAATTCCTCGAAAATATCTTCCCTTAAGGTAATATAGGTTATACATATTTAGCTATAAATACTAAGTTTAGCCCACTTTTGTTATGACTAATCTAAAAGAAAGATACGAAAATACCATAGCAACTAATCATAATGAGTCAACGACACACATCAGTAAAAGAGTAAAAAGAATGCTAAAAATAACAAAGATTAGTTTGTTGTAAGGATTTGTTATATAATACTTTTAATAACATCAATTATATCAAAGTCATACAAATCCAGATTTCTGTTCAAGGAAATTCCTCATTTCAAAACATTTTGTGAAACCTAGATTGAAATATATGTATATTTTAAAGAGCAGTTTATTTAATAAAGAAATCAAAATCACCTAACTCCAAACTTTGTAAAAATGCTTAATTGCTTCTTAATTTATTTTGTTTAGCGAATTTTGAATTCAATATCTCCACAACTACACATTTAGTCCAGTAGGTGTGTGTGTGTGTGTGTGTGTGTGTGTGTGTGTGTGTGGGGGGGGGGTGTTGGTTGGGGGTCAGGGTGTGACATAAGTGGGAAACTACGTTTCTATGGTTTTTCTGAAAGTTCAGCCAATGTAGATTGGAAAAGTTTTTTTAGCACTAAGTTCACCGAACCAAAGAAACCATCAAAATCAACTTTATTTTTAGCTAAAATCATCTACACTTATGGAAAACTCTTGAAAAACTATATAAAAGACATTTAAGCGAGTTTTATCGTTTTCTATTTAGTTTTAGAGTAGATTACGGTCAAAAATAGTTACAAGATAGAATTCGACTGAATTTCTATTCGAGTTAGTGTATTATTTTATTACTAATACATTAACTTCATACTTTTACTTTAGTTTGCGTCTAAATTATTGAGAAAATGATATAACAACAAGGAGCTACCTGCTTCCGCAATTATAGGGGATATTTAAAAACAATAATCTTCCAAACAAATAATTACGCCTAAAACTTGTTGTATAAGAATTTCTAAATTTAGTGGAATAGTGGAAATAAATACAAGTTTATCAAAATGATTACAATATTTTCAAACTTTATTTACACATAGTTAACATACTATGGAACAAATGTTGTTCTTTTTTTCTCACAAAATTCTAATCTATACAGATTAATAAAAAAAGAGTTTTTTTACACCCCACAATAGCTCAAAACTTCCTACAAAAATTGCAGTACCTTTTTTATTGCAAGATGTAGTAAAATGCAAATTTTACTGAAAATTTTGCATTAAATTAGACTACTTTTTGAGGTGTTAAAGAACTCTTTAAAAGAGCTATCAGCACGTATAATCTACTACAAATAGTCCTGATACTTAAATACAGTTTAATCTACATCATTTCATCAATATTAATTTTTCTTTCTACCATAACAAACCAAATTTGACACATCAGTTTATTTTTGTTCAATGAAAGTGTTATTCATTTGACCAAGTTATCCAGTTGATAATCCCTTCCTTAGCTAGTTTATGTCTTTAGAATATCGAATCGTCTCCATTAACGTTGCGTTCATAGTTATGACTAAATAAAACAAACACATTTACAATAAAGCAAAAGCACAGTAACCTCGATTCCAGGGCACTTATCTCTTTTACTTTTTAATGGAAAATATATCGAGGTATAAGGCCCTGGGAACGAGTTTGCAAGGACAATAAAAAGTTAAAGCGATAAACGTTGAAACAATGCTTAACTTGAAAGCATTGATAAAAAAAAGGAAAAGTTTTACGATTTAATATATACTTTCTGAAACCAAAATGACAGTTTCGTTTTGTTTTTTCAAAAACAACTAATGGTGTAGACTAGATGATTCGTTTAGGAAAACATCAAATGTGGGTCGTGCCGTAAACTGAAACCCGTATTTTGCGACTTCCGACCGTATTTAAGAGCGTGAGACTTTTCTAAAGTCTACTGATTGTGCTAATAAGGGGTAGTGTATAAATCAGTATTTAGTTTGAGGTCAGTTCCGCGAAATAGCAGAGACATAAAAACAAGGTTGTATTAGTTAAATTGTTTACGTTGAGTACTTATAATTCGTTTTTTGAACAATCCCAAAAGACAGTTTATATTTGAACTAGCAAATGTTTAGAAAGCTTTGAGGCCCGTTTCTTGGAAACAATATATAATTTACTATGAACGGAACTGAAACTAAAATTGCTGTATTCCTAAAATGCAAATATATTATATTTTAATTCATAGAACGATTTATTGCATCCTATTATGTTGTTTTTATACGGATGCATAGACAAACTGATGTTACAATAGGATATATGGACAAACTTACCGCACAAAAACCACAAGTTTTAGCACACATCTTTTGCATGAGAACAGGTGATATTTCACAGAATCTATACTGTTTATACATCGGACAAACAATAGCTTGGTATTTGTTATCCTCGCATTGTTCTGTAAAATACAAAAATAATGTAAAATTACAACATATTTTAAAGAATTTCTTTCAACTTGAATATACCAAGTCAACGTTGTTAACTTTAGCAACCTAATTAATTCTATCCCCTAAACTGTTTCCATTTCAATTGAAGACTACATCATAGCATGATCATAGTATGATATGTTGCTAATAATTTGGTTTGGAAAAAACAAATCACAATCGTTTAAATTTCTCGCAGATTTTGATCTTGCTGTTTTTAAAAATAAATAAAACTTACGGCAACGAACGCCACATGTGACAGGACATATCATTCTCATTTGATGATGATAACATTGATCTTTAAAATGCAGACATTCGTAATACTTGTCTGCACAAGCTATAATAAAAATGTTAACTTACTTAATCTTACTTACTTATCATCACTATAATATTGACGTATTTATTTTTGTCCGCACATACTGAAATAAAAAATGTTTGCATTTATTATAACCCATCTGTCGGTATATTCTAAAACAAAGATATCACTAGGCTCATTTATTCAGATTTATATAATATATTCGAGCATGAAAACGAGGCTTTTCCCAGTAAAAAAATATCTTATATTATTCAGGAACAGTCACATATTATCATAGAAGGGGAACTGAGGGCAAAAAAATTTATGTTTTATTTTTACATATATCGTTTCGTCTATGTATAACTTAACTTCTCTCCATATTTTTTCAGTTTTAAACAAAGATTGCGAAAGTTATAGCATTTTAAAGTTTCTAAAATATTTGGATTTGTGACGTTGCAGGTGCGAGACAGAAACGTAAATATAAATTGAGCATGATACATAAAGTGCTTTTTCACTAACTTTTATAAGTAAATAAACGAAGCATTTAAAATAAAGATATGTCTCATAGTTTCTTAAATCCTTAAAAGTTACCTATGTTTCATTTTTATTTTTTTTTGCCTTCTCTATAGCAATTCGTAGTCAATTTTCAGCATATTTCAACATAAATATTCGCACCTGTGACGTCACATTTTTATTTTTTTTATTTAAACAAATGCTTTTCCTGGGCTAACAAAACATTTTTAGAATGTTTCGTTAATATTTTCTTGTTTAGGTTGCACTTTAAGACAAAGTTGTTACCTCGCCCTCAGTTCCCCTTTAAGAAGGTTTTAAAATGACTTACGTGCACAGCCTTTATTGTTCGGACCTTTAGCTATTGTTATATTATCCCAGCAGCAACCAAACTTTGTAAGGGAACAGTCAACTGGTAATTCAGCTCCTATGAGTAGAATAATAACAAATTGTAATTTTGACAAATGAAGTATACATAATTTTTTGCCGAAATCAAATCTGTATATTGCGGCACTACATTTTCCTAAAGTCTAATCCTAAACTTTTGTTTCATTAAAATTTTAATCAATATATCAAATAGTATTTGAAAGACAAACAGGATAAGTTACATGAACGCAATGTAAAAATTTGAAAAAGCTACTTACTGCATCCCCCGCATGTATCTTTGCATAGGTTTTTAACAATACGTTTGTTACATTTATGTTTCAATAAGTTACAATTTGAACGTTTATCCCTGCATTGATCTGAAATAATACAATAGAACTTCATTATACATCAAAATTTCAAAACACGACTTGCAAAAAAAACTTTGTTAGCATTCAAACAAGATCGGAAGTGTTGAGTCATGAATGGATGTGGTTTAGTATGTATTTTTATATGTTTAGTGTTAATGTTCATTTTCTCATCATTCTTGAATCTAATATCAGCCTAAGTGCAGTAAAGCCTAATGGTTATTAAATATACCAACATCAAATATGGTAACTAGTATGTAAAGTTAACACACTATATGGGTAAGCGAGTCAAAGTTTTGACGTCATGTGACATCAAATATAATAACTAGCGCACTGAGCGGAGTAAAGTTAACACACTTTATGGGTATGCGAGTCATATTTTGATTAAAATCTTTAGACTTGAGTCAAATGTTATACCTTCAACTGGTGCACCGCTATATTTTTGAACTTTGTTTGTATCGATGGATTCAACTAGAAATGAAAAAATAAAAAAAATAAAATTCAAGTGCAGGGCTTAACCAGGATAAATAAATATAAGTTTACTTAGCTAGATTGTTAAAAACTTTGGTCAAAGGTAGCATTGAGCTAGCCTGAGTACAAACTCTACGCACCGAATAACGGTTTTAGATCCTGTTTTTATCATTTTCGTCCCCAGAGCGTATTCTTTCACGAACGGAAATTTGAATAACGCTCTGGCAAAGGCCTCACCAGGCCTCCTTTGAAAAGCTGACAACATCAAAAAGTGAAAGAGGTAAAATGCCCTGGGATCAGGTTGTGTTTTTATGTCTGTGGCTCAGGCTATGGCGAGCTTGAATAAATATTGTCGAGAAAACCAAGGTATATAAGCACCAATGAATTCTTGATAAAATTAAATAAGCACATTAACAAAGAAAATGAACTTTTCTTAACAGGAATTTTTAGGATTTACGAAATACACCCTTTTGTTATTTTTATCAGTGAAGTATATGTATAGGTTTCTTGCACTAAGTGTTGCATAGGGAGGGAAACCCCGGCATTGAAGCCCTTCGGGAGATTCAAACTCGCATATTTTCAATATTTTCTCAAATACTCTCAGAGATAATCATAAACATCTAACATATGAAAATTATGGAAAACTTTCTGCAAGATGAAGGGAAATTATGGGAGAAGCTATGCGAGAAATGTTAAAATTATGATATAAAAGTTCAAGATATAGTTGTAAGGCTTTATTAGTCTATGCATGAAACGATTAGAATAAAAAAACATTAGAAGCTATTTGTTTAAAGCTATTTAAGTTATAATCTCTAGATCAACAAAAAGATGTCTAGCTGTTATAAGCTATCTTAATCGATTGAAAGTATATAGGAAACATTAGTAAACTTTATCACTCTAGTTTGTTGCTATGGTAATATTAGCAAATGTAAATCGAATATTTGCAATTTTTTATTTTCTAGTATAAATAGGAGTGTGCTAAATCGCACGGCACGAGGGCACGCGGAAAAAAAGGAAACGAGGGCATGAAAGCAAGAGGGCGCGTAAGGCACGTAGAGCACGAGGGCACGTGTGGCACGCGATTTAGCACACTCTATAAATAGTCAGGAAAGCAGGATAATGAAAGTGCAAGCTTAATTTTCAATAAAATCATCCTATTTATAATTTTGTCACTAAGTAGAAGTAACAAGTAAGAACTGTTCTAAATATCTCATTCTGAAGCTTAGAAATGATAGGATTTCATGCACACTATGTGTAGGCAACACTATTAACCTGCGATTTTTTAATCTAAAAAGCCACATAGAAAATGGCAAATTCTTTTACCAGATACTTGTAATTAATAGTTCTTTCGATTTAGCTAATAAAAATAGGAGGTAAAAAATGTTTGTTTTGTTTCGGTATGAAAGGATCTGGCACAAAGTTAATAAGTTTGAAGATCATAAGAAGTTCAATCGATTCAGGTTCATAATATATTTATGGTCTTTAAATTTCAAAATTCAAATTGTGTGAAGATAAATTTTAATGTTTTTCCTTCTGAAAATTGAATTCAAAATAGTATATTTAAAGAGCCAATATCCGATGTAATCATTGCGCGGTTTGCTTACTTTCACTGAGCGTAAAAGAAAAGTTGAAATTCTAGCTAACTAAAATTTTGAATACAAACCGCACAATTCATTACATCAAATATTGACTCTTTAAAAGGACTTACTCAGGTATTTTGGCCAAAATAATAAATTCTCTCTGGAACTTTAGGAAATGAAAGATGACCAAAAAATATTTTCTATCTGTAGTATTTTAGATATTTGTATTTCAAAATCGTAATAGTTTGGATGTCTTTTACTTTCGATCTACGGACTCTCATAGGTCTCACAAAATGATTTCTCAGGTTTTTGACATTTTTGTCAAATTAGCTTGTGAAAGAATTTTACGTATTTGATTTAACATTTTAGAAGAAAATATTTTAAGAGAAGTTGTCAAATTAGCTGGAGAAGGAATTTTAGGTATTTGATTTAACATTTTAGAAGAAAATTTTTTAAAATTAAGATAAATTTAAAATAAAATATTTGATAATATTTCCTTTCATTTTTTTAATAACATAAATGTAAAGTACTACTTAATTGACAGGAACGACAGCAACGACCACTTTATAAGCTTACACTAAATTCCCTTGCACTTTGCATATTTTTGGGTGTGATCCTAGCTTCATTTATTGTCATTTTCCTTTGACGAAAAGATATCTGGTTTACAAGTATACTATTTTTAGTATTTCTAGTTTAACAAACATGGAGGTAAAGTTATATCACGAATTTCAGGATACTCGTACGGTTATACTGAGTAGTAAATCAAGTTTCCGTCTCTCAATTCAGTTTATCTTTTTACATACTAAAGCCTAGCTTACGAATATAGACCACACTAAAGCTTGGTCTATGCACGTTCACAGGAAAAATCGTCAGACCGCGTTGATAAAGTTATAAAAATAAGAATGAGAACTAGTATCATCTTCCGAGAATTTTTATTTTGATAAGAAGAACAACCGATAAATTCTAGTGCGCATGTCAGAAATTGTCGGAAATCTATACAATTTGCCAGAACAACTTCTCTTGGAAATGTGCATAGATCCTAGAAAAACACGTTTTTGGTAAAGGGTCTATATCGTAGGCTAACTAAAGCCTGCCATTGTTTTTATTTAAAAAAAAAAATCATATTATGTCGTTGTAAAAGAAGACTGGGAACAACAATATGGATTTAACTGGATTTTTGTCAAGATTTCTGGATATTTTTTGACAAATTCAATTAACCGGATGTAAAATTAACAAAGGACTCGAGTATAGAAAATATCAAACTCAATTAATACATATGCAAATAACTTCACAACAAAGATTTTTGATTTGTTCTTTTTATCACCCACAGTCGGTTTGAACTGCTTTATACTAATTTATAATTAGAATTTCAAAATGAATTCTGTAGTTATTTATAGGTAGAAGTAAAACGGAAGTAATAGAGAAAGTAGATCAATTTTCAGTAAGGTTTTATTAACTAAAAACCATTTTTAAAAGAACCATTCAAACTGCGTATTTAGAGAAAAAAATAAAAGAACTATATTTAAAGAATATGTATGTATGTATTTCGGTATTTAGGCCAGAAGCCCATAACCACACTAACGAAAAATATATACAATCTTGTGCC
>JAYJMI010717497.1:0-13493 GCA_036873855.1 Sarsia tubulosa
TTCGCGGGAAGAAACTTTCGCGGTTTCGCGGTTTTTTGCCCTTTTCGCGAAAATTTCTTCCGCGAATTTTTTTAGAATGAGTCATCCGCGAAAGTTTATTCCCGCGAAATATCTCAAAAAGGGTAAACTATCTGATCTGAAGTTTATCGTTCTTTTTATAGGAACGTTAGTGTCAATATGGTTTATCAAGCGTGCTATAATCGTATAAGGTAATTAGTTTTTTTATTAAGTAATGTATTCTAAGTAAGTTTATGTTTGATTTTGCAATTTACTTAATGGTGCATATAATGTTTATGCATCTTTTTATAATATTGGTACTTTCTATTTTTAGGGTGGTTTGGTATTCATAGTGGATTGTTGTACAATAGTTTCTTAAATATATACCGTTTATATGACATCGTAGTTTGTTTTTCATTGTGTTACATCCTGTAAGTTTCCAAAAAGTTTATTTCATCAAGCAGTGTTGTAAGAGTAAGTAGGTTGCTATTTTTACTCTTGTAGATATTCCATACCACTATATGGTATTCTAGGTTCAAGCCCTAGCGAGAGTCATTATTTTTCTTTCTTGTTTTACCGTTATTACAGTATATAGATTTTTTGTGTTTTAGTAATTTTATATTAACAAAAGGTATATTAGCTACAATACTGCAATTTAAAAAGTAAGGTACTTTGAGTACCAAACTGGAGGGGTAAAAAACTAAATTGAAAATAATGATGGCTTTTACGCCAGAGAATTGTATTAGACTTACATTTAAAGCTGGTTTACAGTTTTCCTTCAGACTGAAATCTTCCTGACAAAATGTTGCATATAAAATCGGAAAAAATCGCATATAAAAAACTAAACATCAAAAAAATCCTATGATTTTTAACGTTTTTTAACGTTAAGTTTTTTATTTCAAATTCGTAATCAGCATAGTCGATTTAGTCAGCATAGTCGATTTCCTGCAATTGTTGTTACTCCAAAACATTTTATTTCTTTAAAATAGTTTTTTAAACCTTTGGTTTTAATGCTATTAGAAAAATAATCATTATTCAACCTTTAGTATATCAGTAAATGCTGTAAAAAGTTTATCATTCTGAAGTTTACAAGGGCTTTTCCATATGATATTTATTTGAGTATCAACAAATACGTCAAAGAACAGTGTTAATTAAAAAATTAAAATGAGCTTTTTAAGTACAGCAAAAGTGTTTTCTTTTAACCCTACAAAGATTGGGCAAATTTGAGGTTAAATATGATGGGGGGGGGGCGATTCGGCCCCCTTCTATAAAATCTTTATTAGTTATTGATATCTTATAAAATTTGGCACAATTATTCCCTTCATCAGCCTCTACAATAAAACATCATTAAAAAAATCTGATGATAGTAAAAAAAAATTTGAAATCAGCAAAATTCCTTAGTTTTAGTAAAATAGCTATAACTTTTGAATGTCAAATGCTATAATTATGAATAGGCCCTTACTTTAAAGCTATTATGTAGTACCATAAATACATATCTCTTTCTACAATCTTTTTCATTAATTCTTTGGAAAACATGCATTTTGCACCAAAATTGGCTTTTTAGGGCAAAGTTGGATACCAATTTTCGGAGGTTTACTGCCTTTAATTGAAAAAAAAAGAATTGGTCGATGGAGACTGGGTTCTAGGCTGCAAGACCACGTGGTATAAACTTTGTCATGTGATCCTAAGATTAGTCTTAAGTCTTAAGTCTATCTCGCCAATTGACCGAGCCAATAACACGGCACTTTATTAATGATTCTACGGTTCTAACTCACTTGCGGTTATTTAAAAAATAATTTAGAAAGCAGAAAATTTCCAAATATTTATGTTGAAGATTGTAGCCCTGGTGAGTTTCCATTTTTGCTGACATCAGCAGTTTTTGATCAAAAAAATGCAAAAGTACGAAATATGACGTCATATCATTTGATGACGTCACACAAAAAAACACTTTTTAGAGATATTCCCAAGGGTACTAAAAAACATTGGAGAAAGTTTGAAGTTGATCGCATTTAGCAAACTTTTTTTCAACATTTCACCTAAAAAGTTGTAAAATTTGCAGCCCCCTATGACCAGACCCTTTGAGCTAAAAATTTTCAAAATCGTGGTTAAGAAATATATATTAAAAATTAAAAAAATTTGGGGTATGTAGCATTTGCTAAAAAAAAAAAACATAAAATATTTATAAAAATTAGTTATTCTTAGTTATTATTATTATATTATTGTTATTATTAGTTATTCAAAAAAAACTAAATGCCTTTGTAGGGTTAAGTCAAATATCTTTGTAAATAAAAACTTTTATTAAAAAAAAAAGTTGTAGATATTTTTGACAAATATGCTGAATCAGAAAACAATTTTTGAGCGTACCCTTTCTTTAATGCGGACATTATACGAAACTCTACTAATCCAAATTTTTTAAGTTATGGTTCAATAAATATAAAGACTTATTCCAAGGTTTCCAAACTATGGTTTAATAAATATAAAAAATTATTCCAAGGTTCCCAAGCTTTAGTTCAAGTTAATGAATGTTTTCTGTCAGTAGTATTTTATTATTTTATTATAACTATTATCAAATCTTTCTTCAAAAGTTGGTTACAAAGTAGCTAATACAAAAAAGCTAATAAAAGCCAACAAAAACAAAGACATAAAAAAACAAGTTAAATTATGAGGATGAATAATATAATGACTATGTATTGAATACATATTAACTTACAGACAATATGTGAAATATAAAATAGGAAAAAATTCCTACATAAAAATTAATTCAAAAATTGCTAGATACAAGATGTACCTATTAAGTCTAGAGAAACTGTTCCGTCATGCAACTGCTTAACCATATCAAAGTTCTTTTGTTCTATTGCGTATCGCAGTGCTGTTCGACCAGATTCATCACTTATAGTAACATCAATATTAGTTTCCATAAGCATATTAACAATATGTGTGTTATTATAGTAAACAGCCCAGTGCAACGCTGTCTTTCCCTTAGCATCTTGAATATTTACATCTATACTAGTTTGGCGAAGTAGCATTAAAAAAACCTTAGCACAATCTGAACGGGAAATAGTAAAATCCTCATTCTCTTTATGAGGATTGTTTGCTTCGTGAATGTAGTAATGTAAAACTGTGTCTTCTTTATATGTCGAATTTAATACCGGTTGAAAGGTATTTCGTAGCACGTTATAATTACTCGTTTTTTCTGCTATTTCACAAGCTCTGCGTAATTCTAAAGTTAAATCAAAAACATGTTGGTGACAATCTGTATTTGTTTTAAAAAGTTTATTTGCGTATCAGACACAAACAAGGTTTTAGGCTAATTACAAATATAGTGTTTCCGTTTTTTAAAAAAATAACCGATGTATACTTTTTTAACTTAACAGTGAATTTTTTATTTGATCTTGTAGATCCAAAATATCTAATACGTTTAAACATAAACATAAAAATAAAAATAATGCTTTAAATCCTTCGCCTTCCATCAACTGACTTGATGTTTATTTTCAGAGTTATCTAAATTTTTGTATTAACTAATGCAGTAGTATGAAGTCATTACCGTCTAGATACAGTTTTGTAATTCAGAGGGTAATGTTTACTTTTAGAAAAAGTCTTATTTCACTATAGTATTTGGTTCCAAAGTTATTGCAAACTCAGCATTAACCAATCAGATTGCAGCTTATTTATGACGTCGTCGTAGCCTAAATTTATTTGAGATACTTAAAGGGTATTTTTGTTTCCTTATATACCAACTTTTGTTTTATGATAATATTTGATTCTTTAAGCTTTAACGTCACGTGCCTCATTATTTCCGACATATATTTTTAAAATTTATTTTTGAAAGCCATTATCAAAATGGTTTAATAGCATTAGATGAACTCAAGGTTTCATAATTGAAAAATTAAATTTACCTCGAAAACATACGTTATTAAGTGTTTTCGGATGTGCTTCTAAAATAAAAACGAAGTTGAAGTTCATTATAGATCGAAAGGTTACATTATATAAGAATACGTTAATATAAAATAACAAACCACCACTTTATATTCGTCGTAAGTAAAGTTCCAAAACCTAAAATGCTACGATTGCATATTCATAACTAGTAATATTTTGAAAAGGAGGAAAGGCAATAATAAATGATACTCTAACCAGGCTCGATATATGTCTATTATAAGTGTTTATTGTCCGTCTGATAGGGTGAAAAAACTATATTCGCATTTGCAATTTGATTAGTTTAAAATGTTTAGAAGATATTTGCGTTCGAAACCCATTGTCGACGGGCAATACTGTATACGAACAATACTATGATTATTGCCCCCGAAAACAGTTAAAGGTACATTTGTATGAAGAATCAACTAATTTCATCGAAAAATTCAATATCATTCAAAAGTTATGCGATCCGCAAATCTAATATCTGAGCAATATTTGAGCATACTTTATGAATAATAATTAAGAAGAACAATGAAAAATTCTAAATTACAGTTATAAAATAGGATTTCGTTAAGCCATAACTAGAGAAGAAAAAGGGAAAAGGTGGATGGATATTTTCAGGTTTTTCTAAAGTCGCTATTATATTTATATTAGGCTATTAATATAAATCGCGGTAAAGTACCTTTAATAAAGGGTTTTTATTTCCTTTGAGATGTTGGAGCAAAATCAAATCTTTAAAAAAAGTTTAGTATAAGCTTTTCTATTTGATCGTGTTTATTATTTGCTGCCTTTCTTTTCTTGCGCTTCTTTCTTTTTTCTGTTTCCTGTTTTTTTTCTGTGGTTTCAAAGACGAAGGAACAATAGTAGTTTAAATTCATATATTAGTATTATTAAAATCTATGTAAAGAAAGAATTGTATTGTTTTAGACATTTCATTTTGTTCTCAAATTTTTAAACTGAGAATTTGAATATCAAGTAATTCTGTTTTTAAAATATTTTGTTCTTACCTAAACCCATTTTACGAAGAATATCAGGATCATTGATATCGTAACTATAATAAAGTAGATTTAAGTTATTTTCAATTTAAAAAACATTGACAGATTCATATCGAAATTTTGATTTATTCAACTTGAATTCTAAAGTTAGTGCTCTGAGCGGGATTCGAACCCACGCTACTCCTCTCAACCTCGGGAATAGTTGCCTATCTATCTAGTTTTAACGTTGAATGGTACCGGTGATATATCACCGAACCCCATAGTCGCTGGCTGGGAGTAACATTAATTAAACTCTAAAGTTAAAACTACAGCAAGCATGCATAATTGGCATCTATTTCGTAATCTCTGAACAATTAAGTAAGAAAGTAATACTTTATTCCACTGCGTAAAAATAATAGAGAAGATTTAGGACAGAAAATCTGAAATCCTATGGAGAATTCTGGAATTACAAACTCAAAAACTCAAAAAGCAGCGGCAAAAAAAAATTCTGGAAATGCTCTGAAGATATATATAGAGCATTCATCCAGTTAACTGCCAATTTAATTTTCTGAAATGATAATATCTGGACTCGACCTATGTTATGCTTGATGTCTCTCTCTTATAAATGTGTTTTCTAACTGGTCGCTGGTCAAATATATTAAAAATAAATCCATTAAAATTAAAAACAAATCGGTAAATCAATTCATTTTGCTAAAATTCTGACCGGGAATGTTTGCAATTGAGTAAATTTAGAAGATTGTTATGAATACAAAATATGAGTGCGGTCACACTAGAAAATATTGGCCTTGTTAAAGCCAACTTTATCTAAGACAGGTTTCCTTATTAAAGCCAATGTCGGAACTTTTCATAAGATTATAGTTTGAAAAGAAAAATGTGCTAAAAGATTTTGTTTGCTTTTTGAGCTTATGTTATATTTTCTGTATGTTAATTTTGTTCTAAACGTTAATATCAAAAAAGAGACGCTTGGGAGAATTTCACCCTTCTCCATTTTTATCACTTAACAAATTTTCTTTGCTGGAACCTTAAACTTTTTTATTTTGGTTTTCAGCTATCCTTTCTGACTACTTTTACATTTTGGGCACTATTTGCCAACCCTCTGCTTTTATGCCTTTTACAACATATGATATATATAGGGCGTATCGGCAATGATCCACAAAAATGTAAATACTCTTGAAATTCTGGAAAATAATATCATGATCACAATTTCTTTCGACTATTTTATCAAAAACGCTCCTGTTTTAAAACGTTTTCTTGTGAAAAGGTTTTCTTTTTTCACCATAAAAATGAAATATTTTATACAGAATGTAATTTTGTAATAAAAATGTGTTATATATATTTATATTGTTAATTGCTTTTCCTTAAATAAAGCACAGTTATAGACTGGTCTGGAGCAGTCTATAATTTGTCTTTAATTAAGGAAAAAAACTTGTGAAATTTGATTAAGAACGCATCGGTCACATATAAAGCTTGTCTGTATCTATTACAAACGGTCTTTAATAAGGCCAATTTTTTCTAGTGTGGCCGCACTCTATAGCTTCAATACTTTTTCTGTTATTTAAAACTTGCAATATAAGTAAAACTTATATAAAATCAATCACATCTGTTGCCTATAATGCTTATTGGTTTATCGACTTCTTTGGGTGCTATGTAGACTAGTATTGTCGTTCAGTATAAAATTTGTTCAAAATGAAAAACAAGACAAACCTAGGAGAACGTCATCCTGCACATCATCTGCATATTTTTATAAGTGAGTTGTTTTTATGAAAATAACAATCAAATCATACAGAAAATGAAAAACAAAAGTTTAAAAAAGATTTACTATAAACAAAAAGAATATTAAACATATAAATTTAAAAATTATTGATTAATGATAATTTTGTTTTTTAAAGTTTTGTTGATTTTTTTTCTGTAATCACGGGGCAAAATTATGCCCGGTGAAGGCTCAGTTAAAAAAAATTCCGTATTTGCAGGATTTCAAAGTCATACTTTTTTCCGTGCGTAGTGTTTTTTTAGTAACGACTTTTTTATAGTCTAGACATATAGACGTGGGCCCGGCGAATCAGTACTGTAATTTAATGAAAAAAAAATTAACAAAATGAGAAATTTTGAATTCATTTGAGAAACTTAACTAGTTCTTGATCATTTTTCTAACCAATTTAGCCTTAGAGAAATGTATTAGTCAAATTGTTTAATAAAATCTGTATACACTTACTCTGCGTCATCTTTGAATGAATCTTCTAAACTTGGATACTTGTTTTTAAACTCCAAGTAGTCAATCTGGTTTGCTAAACAACACGTTTCTGAACTACTTTTAAGTTTAAAAGTTTGATGTAATTTATAGGTGTTAACTAAATTTCCTTTTTGCCATACTTTCAAGATATGTAAAAGTGCATCATCGTCACTATCTTGGTATGATGAAAAACGTAATGAACTATAAAACAGTCTATGATCAAATACTATTATTTTCAAGTTCATAATGCACCGACTCATACCAGAAATAATGTGTTGTTTAAGGTACTTTTCATTAAGTGGATAAGCAAGGATAACGTTCGGAAATTCACATCCACGAACAGTTGTGTATTTAACGAGTAGTATTTTATTTTTACCATTTAAAAATTCTTCAGGATCAGTAATGTATTCTTTACCCATCACCTTTAAAGCTGTGTATAGATAGAAATAACATTGGTTGTTAAAATAAATTATAGTAAAGTGACGATTATCATTAGCTGTTATAATTTGTCCTAATACCAACATCAAGCAAAAAATTTGATGTACAAAAGTCTCTTTCTTCGAGAGAAATGGATAATACAATTCAGGTAGTTCTCCATCAATATTATGTCCTTTTTTCCGTTCTCCTGGAAAATGGAAATAACTAACAATTGTATCGGTATCTTTTAAGTCGCGTGGTAGTTTTATACTACAATTCCTCAATTGCTCGTCTTTATTTGTGGCTTTGTGTGTAATATGTGCTTCAGATTTACTGTAGGCGTTGTTATTAGTTACTTGATCTGATTTTTTCGATTCCTTAATTCTTAAGTTATCTTCAATAACGGAAGACCCAGCATTTTGTGGATCTTCCCTGTGGTTATTGTTGCTTGAATAACTGCTCTCTAGTTCTTGAGTTTTTTTAGGAATACCATAAACCACTTTTGAATCTTCTAATACTGGAATCGCTATGTCTACTATCTTACTGATGCTGTTTGAACATCTCATTAAATAAGTCAAGGGAAATATTTTAAAATCTGTTAGTTCTGATAAAGTTTTGTATTGATGTTTCAGAAAAGGTATAGGTCCACTTTGGGCCCCCTTGTTAAATCTTTGACACTTGATTGACTGTGCAACTAGCACAATATGTGAATTTGCAAAACTCTTTTCTAGCATTAAAGGTGCTATTTTCTGGATCTCTTCTTTATCAATAACTTCACCATTAAATTCTTCTAAAAAAACATTAATTTTTATACTCTTGTTAATACGTAATAAGTGATACAAAATTGATGACAATTTATAATCCTCCCCGACCAAATCAAAACTGCTACAGACTATAATACTTTCATTCTTCATAGACTCAGCAAATTTTTTCATATCGTTAACAAAAGCACTTTCTTGGTCATGACAAATATAATAAGATAACGCTTCCTTTGATTCTTTTTCTACAACTTTCATAAATCGGTGTTGAGCAACTATTGACTTGCCGGAACCAAAACTTCCCATTATTACCATATGCTTGTCCTCGGAGTTAAATATATCAATCTGCTCTGCGGTAAACATCAGTAGTTTTTTAACATTGTCAATTTGGTCTATCGGATCGGTTGTAAATCTAGGAAGTTTGCTATCAGTTAAAGCTCTGTAGGTTATTATACTCGATAGAATGTTTTGTGATATTTTTTCAGTATTTTCGTTTTTAACTACTTCTCTTTTAGTTATTTCGAAATTTGATTTTGAGCCTGTCCACCATTTTTCAAAAAGTTCTTTACTTTCAAACATTTCAGAGCTAGTTATCAACTCTAATTCTATACAAAATTTACAAATAGCACTTCCATAAAGTTTAGCGAAATTACCTTCAAGCAGTATCACCGAAACATGTACAATAGATTCATTCTTTATCCAGGGATATAATGACCGCATAATTTTTATACGATAAAGATTATTTCTCCATGACATTGGAATGTTATTTGGAGCAGTATCTATGTGTAACATCATATTATCTTTCTGACAATACATCAGGAGATATGAATCCACATTTTGATCGGCAATGACTGAATGGTTTTTGCTTAACATATCAAAATGTGCACAGACATCATAACCTTTGACCACAAAACCATTATCTTTGTTTAATTTGAGCCAATCAGATAGTGTACGTAATACTTTACACTCTTCATTTTGCGCATTGTTTGAAAAGTTGTAACATAAATGTTTATGTTTTAGATCATATCTATTACAATATTCTTCTTTAATTTTCATCCATTTTCCATAGTCTTTATAAATTGTGCAAACTTTGTATTCACCTGCACCTACGCAAATTTTAACCTTAGCTGTCAACTCCATGTCCATTGTTGAAAAACTCTCTAACCCTTGGTCGTTATGCCCAATAATGCCATCTTCTTGATCATTTAAACATTGATGATCTATAAGAAAAAGATTAAAGAATGAATTGGCTTCCGAATAAAGATTCAAATTCTGATATAATATATATATATGCAATATTCATCAACCTCGCTTCCAGACCTTTATGTCTCTTTTACAGATTTTGATGTTGATAATAAAAGCCCTGGAACAGGCTAACTCAAATTCCCACTTCTCAGCTGGGTTGGCTACGGCAAAGTTCAAATTTCACTCTGTTTTTCAAGTTTTCTATGAGTTCAGTAGTAATAACGGAGGCAAAAATTTAAAAAACATTCTCTCCGCGCGTGTAACCCAAATCATAACAAAACATACTGTTGAAAAGCGTATATACTATACTATGATCTGTTTTAAAACTTATTTTAGAATTTATTTATAATTTTTAAATTGGATGGCTAGAGCAGAATTTGTTAGCGAGTAACTATATCAAGTATCAATATGGCTGATATAAAAGATGTTCAGGGCTCAAAATTTATTTTTTATACCTTAAGATTTTCACGAAAGTTTCTATTTGCAAGGAACTGAACGAGATTATTATAAAATGGCTGGATATTGTCAAGTTCGTGGCACTAAGTTTGGAAACTAAAAGTCTTTGAATCAAGAACTAACTACAACTTAAAGAAACACGATAACGAAATTACGTGTATGGGTAATATGTAGTATATATTAATAAACATTTTGATTTTTCCTCATTCATTTAGAATTGGCAAATTTTTGAAATTTGATTAAAATTTTTTGGAATGCCTTTATTTTAAGTATGGTAAAACAAAAGTAACTAATAGAACTTCAAAAGGAGTAAAATAATGCCTAACCTATATCTTTCTTCCATATTGAGTTTATATTATCTTTTTTTAGCAACTCTGGAAACTTTAATTCCAAATGATTAACCGCACATTCGCCTATATCTTCTAACTCTATTAGATTTTTTCTCAAGACCGACCAACTCAGTTGAGTTGTTCTAGTTGATGACTTTTCAGATATACTAACATACGCTGTATCGTAGCTAGCACTTTCATCTATATTAATTTCTCCAATGATTTTATCGTCAATTCCGATAATTTTCGCAAAATCTTCCCATTTTGAGATCCTTTCAGCAATTGTATGGAGAAGATTAACTTCTAAAACGATAAAATATATAATGCTGTTGACGTGGTATAACTATAATAACTAAGTTACACCGTTTTTAAATAGATTCAACACGTTAGAGTCTACTTGTTCATTAAGGTTAGGACACAACTTTGCTATTAACCATTTTATGCATGGGCTAATATATGGACGTTAAATTGATGGTGGGGGAGGGGGGTGGTAGAACCTAACCCTCCCCATACTAACTTGAGAATGAAAATAGCTATGAATCTGATTTTTTGCATGTTTAATACTAAACTAATTCCCCATTGGAAGCTTTATTTTGGCTGACTTCAGCGTTTTTGTCATGCAAAAAACGAACAAACTTGCAAGAGTTATAAAATCAGAACGAATTGTCTAAAAAAGACAGTTTTAGCCTTTAGCCTTATAAATCTAAAATTTAATGACGTGATCATATTTCAAAGCATTTTATTTTTTAATATACAATAAATACGACGGTTAGAGTACTTCCCAGACAAAACTATGACCTGCATTACCGAGTAGATGTATAGCAGGTACCGATTACATATTAATGTTTACATATTAATTCAAGAGCCACAAGTACATTCACCTTGTAGATTTTGCAACACATCTTAATGAACAAGTAGACTCTAATGTGTTGAATCTATTTAGAAAAAGTTTTTTGATTGATTTTTTTGTTGATTTACATTAATACGACCATTCTATGGTAACTTCATATATTACATGTAACGACTTCATTACATTGTAAATTTTGAACTTTGAACCCCTCATCCATTCAGACTACATACGTGATAGGGTAAAGTGTAAAAATATAAGTCATTTAGAGTTAGTAAAAAAACAAATTTGATGTCATTTTTGTCTTTACCTTAAACGCACTTACTCACGTAAATTTTCGTGAAACCTGCATTGAAATTTATTTTATGTAAAGAGTAGTCAGAAGTCAATAAATCTGTTAAAAACCACCTCATCTGATTCAGCTGATTAAAAGTAAAATAACTCCAAACTTTGTAAAAAGCTCAATTTGCTTCTTGGTTTCTTTTGTTTAGCAGATTTGAAATTCAAATATCTCAAAAACTGTACATAGAATTTGGCTCAAATTTTCACAGGATACTACTGAAGTGGAAATCTTTTTTGGCCAAAACAGATGAGTAAGTACCTTTCTTCTTAATTCCCAATATAGAAAGATTAGAAAGAATGTTTTTTTGGCGACGGCGAATTAATAGTTTTTTCTTCTCAAACATCTACATATAGAAATTACAGTACTTTATGAGTAAACTATCGTCTATTATTTGATTGTAATTTTAGAGGGGCTATATTTTTGGTCAAAACTAGTGTCATTGTACTTTTAGTTTGGGATTAAAGGATTGCAGGTAAATATAAATAAAACCTACTTCTACCAACACCATAACAGGTTGCTTCTAAAATAATCGAAAAAATACAAAGTTATAAACTTAGTCTGTAAATTAATAAACAAACACGTAATTTCAAAAATTAGAATGAATAAAATTAGTGTAAATAAGTGAACAAATTTTATTGTTTTAAATAAAAATACTAAAAGATACAAGGAAATTCAAATTCATTTTCTCTGCGTATAAAAGGTTAGCAAATAATGCATTTTTTGGCGTGAAAAATCTACTTCCTAATTAATGCTCAGAAAGCAACCCAAAGAACGAACCAAACCAAACCAAACCCAACGCAATAACGCTTGATGTGGATTGTTGTGGAATCGCAAACTACTTTTAACTTATTTTAAGGGTCTCATACTCAAATTCAAGTTGTCAGTCATAAGGTTTTCATTACCAAAATGCAAAGCTGTGTGTGTTTCAACATGTAGCATGTCCCACAAAAAAATAAACATTAAGCATATCTGTTAAATTTACTTTTAGCTAGTTATATTTTGAAAGCAAAACTACTATATTTTTTTAAAACCACAAGACTTACTATTTTGATGACTATATGTACATTAGACAAAAGTTAACAACTTCTTTAAGCATTTATTCTTATTGAAACTTTTGAAGCAAAGTACCATTTTTTTATTAGTACCGTAAGGAATTAATTCTCAAGTAAGATGAAACAATCAAAAATGGTAGGGAACTTCAATAACAGACAAAAAAAAAGCCTAACCTATCTCTTTGCTCCCTTGTGAATTCGTAGTATTGTTTTGTTTTAACTCTGGAAACTTTAATTCCAAATGATTTATCGCACTTTTGCCTTCGACTCCTAGAATTATTAGATGCTTTCTCCAGAACGACCATCCCAATTGAGTTGTACTTGATTGAAACTTTTCATATATACAAGCGTACGCTTTCTCGTAGCAATTATTTTTATCTATTTCAAAGGTTCGAATAATATGTTCCTCAATTCCGATAATTCTTGCAAACTTTTTCCATTCTGAAATTCTATTAGCAATTTCGTGGAGGAGGTTAAAATCTAAAACAAGAAACATTATAACCTTGTTAACATAAGGAGGTTGTTCATTTACATAGACGGGATATATGGCTCAACAAAAAGGCGAGATGAGATTAATCCTTTAGGAATCGTGGAACCACGTTACTAAGTTCAAACCAAGTATATATTAAAGCTGTGTACATAGTCTTTTTTAAACCATTTTAATTAACCGATTGTCCCGCTATAATTTAGAACACACCGGGTTTAGATTTACAGCAAGTGTAGTGGCTTGCATCTGTAGTGGGGTCGTGTATAGGGGTTAGCTCAGCCGCGTAACCGCAAAACAATGGCCTCCAACAGCAAACCGCCTTTTAAAAAAACCTTTATCCGCAACAGCAATAGCAATAACTAGTTTTTTGTATATGTTTTTTAACACAATTTACATATTTCAAAAACCAAACTCGAGAAAGATAT
>JAYJMI010717719.1:0-13486 GCA_036873855.1 Sarsia tubulosa
AGCATATTTTGAATGATTTTGAATGGGTGAAACAGAAAGATCTTTTAAACCTCTATCGAAAAATGGTATTGTTTGTTTGGTTTAGAGGTACCATTCTGCAGATATAGGCGTTTCAAAATACGAAAAAATGCTAAAATAATGCTGACTCAGCAAAAATAGGCCTTTTTTCGTATTTTGAAACGCCTATATCTGCGAAATGGTACCTCTAAACCCAACAAACAATACCATTTTTCGATAGAACTTTAAGAGATCTTTCTGTTTCACCCAATCAAAATCATTCAAAATATGCTGAGAAAGTGCTGACGTCATTTGAAAACTGCAAAAAAGCCCCAAATTTGGACCTTTAAACACCGATATCTCCGGAACCAGATATGAAAAATTGATTTTTAATACTTTTTTCTTCATCTCATCTTCGAGCTGAGTTCAGCTATAACATCCATTTTGAGATTTAAAAAAATATTTTTTGAAAAACCTTTACTCAAAAAGACACTGAGAAGGAGAGTGCT
The DNA here is from genome assembly GCA_036873855.1 of Sarsia tubulosa. Taxonomy (NCBI): domain Eukaryota; kingdom Metazoa; phylum Cnidaria; class Hydrozoa; order Anthoathecata; family Corynidae; genus Sarsia; species Sarsia tubulosa. The sequence goes on from JAYJMI010717719.1 coordinate 507, forward strand.
GGAGAGCAAAATAACCCGCCCCAGGCGGTTTACCAAAATTTTTCTGAAACTTCAAACCATTTTCTATCATAACGTACTAGTGGCAAAAAGTCTAGCTCCAGGTGGTACCTAGCTCCAATATTACCTGGTCTATAATGAAAGCTGCCAGACACAGATATGAACGGGCAAGAGTGAAACTATAGACGGATTGCAATTTTTACATCATAAAATGCGTGCGCATCTTGTCGACCCGTGTAAAAGTAGAAGTGACAGACAACAAGGCTATATTTCTATAGGCTGTCACCTATAACCTTAGGGTATTTCTGCCTGTCGAAAACATATAATTAAAATCAAAATACGAAAAATGTAAACATTGCAATCCGTCTAGTACTTCCGTATCACCTGAGCTGAGACCAAAAAAATACAAGGAATAATTTACTTTAAAGGAAGGTTTCGCGGGAAGAAAGTTTCACAGTTTTTTGCCCTTTTGCTCTTATCGTGAAATTTTTTCAAAATTGGTTATCCGCGAAAGTTAATTCCCGCAATATGAAGTTTTTTCAATTTTTTCGCAATTTATTAATTACAGTAAAAAACGTTTTTCCTACCAAAATTACTACATTTATTCTTTCTTTTTGTGCTAACTCGCGAAAGTTTATTCCCGCAAAATATCATAACATCGTCCCACCACGAAAGTTTATTCCTGTGCAATACAAAAATTTTGCGGTCAGGCTGAACCGCGAAACTTTCTTCCCGCAAAACTTTCTTCCTTTAAAGTAACTGAATTAAAAATCAATACTGTAGCTATTAAAAGTAAATTGATATTCTATGGAATCTGTAAATCATCAACTATGAATATTGAACACCAACAAAACATATTGGACGCTAGAATTATAATTTTCTTCTGAAAAAAAATAACTTTTAATTTTCATATTTTTTATCATTTTTTTGTTAATTGTTTGTCTCTTTGATTGAAATATTATTTTAATCATCTGTTTATGTTTTCAGATTTGAAACCTTGTTGGTAACTTGTTGAGTTTTCATTTGCTGTGATATTTTAGCCCCCAAAGATTCGATTATTGCATTCCTAATTCTTTGTTTTTCTAATAAAGTTGGATGGATTTTTTCTAACTGTTTTCCAACAAATTCAATCTTCCTTATGAAATATTTCTTTCCGTCCTCTACAGACTTTTCTACATAATATCCAGTACCTATATCAACAACAACAGTGGTAGTATCGTCTAGAAAACCAGGTACATACAAAGAAGAGGTCATCGGAACCATGAGTTCTTTTCCTTGATTTTCGACTGTCACTCGACTTAAACTATCTAGGGAATCGCTGAACTTCTGCTGTGCAACTTTAAGTTGGTTTACTGATTCGGTAAAAATACTTATTTCTTGATCCAGTTCTTTCTTTATTTGATCTAGCTGCTGCACAGACAGTTGATCAAGTGGAATTTGTTGCATTTTTCCATCATTCGAGGCTACTTGGTTTTCCGCCATCTTGATTTTAGAAATATTATAATTTTAACGCGTGCGCACATATCAAGTTTCTCCTACTTCGTGACGTCATTCGAGGCTGCTGCGATTTCTAAATTAAAATGGCGCATAATATGTAAACAAAAAAGTTTTAAAATAAAAAATAAATAAATAGTAGATAAATAAGTAAAGATTTACATTGTCTTTTATAAATATAGACATGAGTAGAAAACTGAGCAGTGGAAAGTTATATAAATCAAATTTGAAATCAGCATTAAGCTCAAATTTTCGTTCAGGGCAAGAAGACATTTCACTTGTTGAGGGGTCAGCAATAGGGATAACATCTGGATGTAGAATTTACGAACGAACAAATATATCAAATACAGCAAAGGAAAAAGACTCCGAAGAATTTAAAAATAAGTATTTGCTCTTGTTAAAAACTGTGGAAGAACTAAGATCTGAGCAAAGGAAACAAAAAGAAATTATCTCCAAACAAACAAATGAGTTAAAAAGTTATAAAGATGAATACAAAAAGTTTGAACTACTTCATCAGAATTGCGATGAAAAGATAGCAAGCCTAGATAAAACACTCAAAGAAAGGGATGAAATAATAAAAGAATTACAGCTTTCCATTACAACTTTAAAAAAAGCCTCCAATGATAACCAGGATAAAAAGGATGAATCATTAAATCTTCTTAAATCATCTTATAAAGAGGAAATATCTGCGTTGAAAATCAAATACGAAGCAGATGTGGCAACTTTAAGGAAGGAAAATGAAGATCTCACTAAAAAGAGGCTTACTTTAGTGGAAACTATTCAAGAAAAATCCGTTTGTATTGAAAACCTTAAACAGCAAGCAAAAGAATTTTTAAACCGTAATTCTACAGAACGACAAAACCAAATAATAGAATTAGTAAAAGAGTTAAAGCGTGTTTCAGAGGAAGCAGAAACTGTTAAAACTGCATTGAAAAAACTTAAAACGACAAGTGAATGCCAGAAATGTTCATTTTACCAAGAAAAATTCAAAGATGCTACAAAAGAACTTTTTAAGAAGGAGCAAATATGTCAAGAGTTAGTTGGTGTCTGTTCCAAAATGGAATCTCAATTAAAGCAAAGTGGCGAACTAAGTAAAATATTAGCAAAGATAGAAATGAGTTCATAAACTTGACGTTTTAACGTTGTTAACCCGAGAAGTACATTTGGTTACTTAGAGACTGATTTCAATATTCAAATTGTACTTGTATTAATTGTTTTACTAAGAATTTATGGAAATAATTCAATTAGTAATTGGGTTGAGTTCCTATTCCATTGTTTCTTTTTGTATATTTAAATGGCTATTTTATTAAATTATTCTTGATTACATGATTTCCCGAACCAGATTTGCGGGGACCACCTAAAATTTATATTAGAGATTCTTCTTATAAAGGATTGGATTGGATTTTTTTCTCGTGTTTGCCGTTTGGTTGGTGAAAATAGTTTCTAGTCTACCTAAATTAGCAATTGCGATCTTCCTTTTTTAAAAAAAGCTTTCCAACAATCTTCTTTCGAACCATTTTAAAAATTTAAATCAAGGAGTTAGCAAAGCACGGGCAAACCTGATAATGTCTTGATAACCTGCCATTCATGGCTTGCTAGTATTTCTAAAGACACTTATTAGCCACTGATATGTTTGTCAAGTATTTAAAACGAAATGACGCACTTAAAGTAATTAAACAGAAAAGAAGGCACAAGAGAAAGTTCGGGCAATGTTTTAAGGCTGTTTCCCACTTTTTCGCATCATAACGAAGCGTAATGTAACGTTGAGCATCCATACATTTAGTATAGTTAAACAAAAATGCTAGCCTACGAATATAGACCACGCTAAAGCTTGGTCTATACATTTTCGCAGGAAAAGCTCTGAGAAAAAGACTGGGAATAAGAATCTTTTAAAGAGAATTTTTGTTTTGATTATAAGAACCAAATTGCCCGAAAACAAGAATTTTCAGAATAATGACACTTATGTTAGATTGAAGCCTTTATTTGCCTCTAACTTTGTGCAAAATAACAAAAAAAAGTAATGATCGGATCTTGAGATATTTTGAAAAGAGTCAATTTTTGGGCAAAAATTGACCAATTAAAGAGATTTGACCGTAATTTTGAGGGCTATGTAACTTTTCCTCTGATTATCTAAAATTAATAAAATTTTGTAAGTAGACATATTTTTGGATGAGGATTCCAAATATCGCATTTATTTATTCTGAAATTTAAGTTTGAAAATAGCGGATGCTCACGGTAAATAGGTGTACACCCCATGGATATAAGTAATCTAAAAATACATATGATACTGTCATATTATTTTCTTTAGAAAAATTAATCATAATTTAGACTTTTTTACAGTAAACATAAAATATATTCTACATCTCTCCCCCCCTACAAATTAAAATATTATCTCAAGATGAAAGTCCAACATTAACCCAGACTAGATTTAGTCGTTCTTACTAAAAAAAAGTTCAGGAATATTGAAATGGAATATGGAAATCCCGTAAAATTCCCGTGGATATATTTAAATAAGGACAATACCTAGTCTAACCTTAACCCTATTTATTCCGGGCTTTTTGGACCCTAATTTTACCGGAGGGTGGCGGATTCCGCCCTCTCCCCTTACGATCTCAGGAACAATAAAAGATATAACCATAAAACTTGGCAAACTTATAGAACTACTCCTATTAGTAATAAACAAAATTACAAAAAATTTTTTTTGCTGATGTCATCATTTTGACATGAGGTGAGGGGGATGTAATGATGTTATTATTTTCTATTTATTACGGAAAATTATTCCAGGAAAAAAAGTTATAAAGTCATAAAATGACATGAAAATGCAAAATTTTGAAAAATGACGTCATAGTTGTTGCTAACGTCATCAAAAATTCAAAATCACTTTTAATCAAAATCATTTTTTCTATATCATATTAACGAAATAAACATTTTGTGAAAATTTTATGAAGATTGAGTGATTATTAAAAAAGTTATTGCTGTTTAAAATTTTAAAAATTTTCATTGAAAATATTGGAAAGTCGATACCACGCTTGGACGAAAGAGGTATAATTTTCTTTTCTATGTGTAAATAGACCTGAAAATTTCACACAACATGCCTAATAGGTAAATATTAAAAGTAGTAAAAGTTCTAAATCGTCAAAAAATTTTTTTAGGAATTATATACCAAAAACCCAATTTGTGGCGGCATCCGCCCCCCGGTAGCTGTGAGGCCCGAGCTGTTTTGGTGAGCTAATATCTCCTTTTTTTGCCATTCATATACCCTGAAACCCCGTCTAGCTTCCTAAAATCTAAATTAGAAAATTTTCAAATTTTTTTTTTGCCTTAGAATGGTTAGAAATGAGTTATTTCATAAGAAAACATGATTCACTTGGTCTATTTTGGTTTTAAACTTGAATTATAGCGTCTAGAAAGACGACAGAATAATTATAACGTCAAAATAACATAAATACGATGTTGTGATGTCATAGCTGTATCTGATGACGTCATAAATTTTATGACGTCTAAATAGTTTGAAAAGGTAGGTAAGGTAGGTAAAGGTAGGTAAGCTTCCCCCCACGCTTTTCAAAAGTCCAAAAAAGCCCGCCTGGGATAGGGTTAAGTATAAGAAAAAGTCAAACTGTTAAGAACACTTTTTGAAGGCTGAGACATTGCCTTTCAAGATGTAACGCTAATCTACAAACCAGACGTTTTTACAGGCTGATAGAAATACAGCATTTTTAGTAATGAATGATTCAGTTGTATCAGGCTCAAAACAACATTGAAGAAAAAGCTTTTTTATATTTGGTTCTTCCGATATTCATATCTTAAGAACCAAAAATAGTCTTTTTATATATTTCAAATCTTGTCAACAATTAATCAGCATATTTTAATCCAAAGTATTTTGATACATTGAATACATCAATCCGAACAAAATTCGAACACTCCGTAAAAATCAGAGGATAAAATGTGTAAAAAGAGTAAAACTGCTAAATCAGCAAAAAACATTGATTTTCAAAAAGATACTATTTTTGATAGTGCTCGAATGAATCTACTAAATTTGAGTTAAGTATACTTATTTATAGCCTAAGATATAGACCCTTTACGAAAAACGTGTTTTTCTAGGGTCTATGCACATTCGCAATAGAAGTTGTTCTAGCGAATTGTATAGATTTCTGACTATTTCTGAAATACACACTAAAATTTTACGGCTTTTCTTCTCATCAAAACAACAATTCTCGGAAAATTATGCTAGTTCCCAGTCTTATTTTTATAATTATGTGGACGCGGTCTGACGGCTTTCCCTGTGAATGTGCATAGACCAAGCTTTAACGTGGTCTATATTCGTAGGCTAACTTATTTATTGCTTACAATATTTGTAATATGTAGAAAATACCTGTTGTCGCTCCTCAAAATACAAATATCTGGAGACCAGATATGAAACAAATAAATTATTACCTTAACTCGTTTTTTAGCCTGATTCAACTAAATCAGTTCATTTATTTGAAATTAAATACTGTTAGTAATCTAATTTACTTATTTGTTGACAAAAGAAAAATAAATGTGGTCTCAGTTCGAAGGCATTGATAGCTATCTGTAATTTTTGCACACATGAGAATAACCATATAAAACACAAAAACAAACAATTTGTATCAGTATGGTCAAAAATCCATAGAAGAACAAAACAAATATCACTCAAATATAATCACTTCACTTTAACTAAAAATATATTTTTTGATTGATATTGATAGTGTATTGATTGATACGCTGCTGGTAATTACTGCCTTTTATTTTTTCTATTCTATTATCTGTTTTTTTCCGTTTTGTTTTTCTTTCATTCTGGAAATAATTTAAGGTAAGCTTGAAATAATGTCGTTGAAGAAAAGAAAGTGAAATGTCGTTTTTCTAAAAAATTCGACAATTGGTACTAGTAACTTTAAAAAAGCCTCCACAATGCAGACAATGCTGAAAGAATATTATACAGTTTGGAAAATCTAACACATTTAAACATAAAAATAATCAAAGTCAAATATTTATAAAGTGGTTAACTTCTGAATACCGTAGCTGGATTAATTTTCGTACGGAAAGTTTTCGCGGATTTCGTCATTTTCCGCGAAAATTAGCCTGCAAAGCCCAAATTTTGGCGTCCACGAAAATTAATCCATTTAAAGTGTAAAACAGATCTTATCTCGAGAATATTTAGACTATTACATTCTTCTATCTCACTTTTGCTTTGACTTACGGAATAGAAAACTGAATAAAAAAAATCACGTAGTTAGCAATACTATACTATCCTTATTATACAATAAGGAACTGGGTTTTTCAAACTGTTCAGTGTTTTAATTAAAAAGCGTATTTAAGAAAAATTCCAAAAAATTGACAAACCGCATTTAATAACCTACTACATAATACTTTTTTTGAATATAAAAAAAAATACAAAATAAAACAGCTACAGTATAAAAACTAATAAATCATAATTTCTACTGCTCAATATACAATTCGATCTATACATATTATAAGTTACTATCATATTATAAACTTCCTGTGTGTATAATAAAATGCTTTACACAAGGGGGGTGTCATATATTATAATTTTGAATGCATGTATTTGGAATAGAAACGTGAATCTGTGGTGTTGTAATCTATCTAGCTTTCTCTTCTCCGTTATATATACCCAATTTTTCCGAATTATAAAGCCTCTGCGAAAGAGAATTGATAAAAATATAATATAAGACTATCCATAAACTATTTTCCTGAATAGTCTCACAGGAGAATCAGCATAGTGAATCAGTAATCTTTTACTGTAAAAAAGCTTCATTTCTTTAGACGTAATAAAAATAATATGGTCCTAGTTTAGAAAGAAAGATAAAAATTTCATTACACCTAAAGTGCTATGATGCAATCGTCGTTTCTTGATATTATTTTAGTTAAGAGAGCGCCCATTTATATAAACTATAAACATTACAAAAAACCCTATACCAGGAATCGATTCCATTTACAATTTCTTTACAAGATAGCTCTCCATTAACATTCACGTAGGTTGGGTACTAGTTCCTGAGTTCTTTTTGGCTATAGATTTAAAGTGAGCTAGAGTTTGTTGATATTTTTGTTTCGAAAAATTGATTTTTTCAATATTTTGAAAAAGTGCATCAGCTGTTATAGTATTTGAAAGTTTTGTAAGGTATTGCGCTAACCGAAAGAACTCCATGTCAATTAACGCGTCTTGGTGCATCCATAAGATACCTAGAGAATTAAAAAACGAAAAATAGTAAAAAAGTAAAAATACTTTAAAAATATTCAATACATGATTACACAGTCTCGGCTTTCAAGCAACATCAAAGGATTTTCGCACAGTCGCGAAAAAATCGTAGAAAAATACGGAGGTAAAGATTCTTTTTTTAACAAAGGAAAAGCCGTGAACGCAACAAAAGAATGAAATGGGGCTAAAAAAAATTCATTTTTAATGCAAAGTTCAGATGTAGATAGCTAGAGAATACTTTGTTTTACACTTACCAGCAATTTTTTGTGAAACAAAGCAAAAAACTCTGCCATTATATTTGATTCTTTACCTCCGAGTTTTATTCATTATAATATTCAGCGAACGGACGAAGTCTTACTAATCTTAAACTCATTAAAATTAACTGAGATTAAAATAGCTAAGAGATGCAAGATCAGCAGTTGGTAAATTTTATTCATCACAAAAAGAAAAGCCGTGTGATTAAACTCGAAACACGTGTTGTAAAACAATGGAATAAAAAATTGTCGAGTAAATCAAAGTGTATATAAAACTGATTAAGAAAAAAAAGCATTAAATTTTACCTAGAGCAGTACGAAACAAGAATTCTTCACCGTCACGAAAGAACAGGTCCCATACACGACATGCTGTATCTAACGGTAACGATTTGCTGTAAATCGTAAATATCCTAAAACACAAGGATAAATTGCTATGGAATTCCCGGAATGTAAAAAGGGAGCAAAACTTAGAAAGGAACTTTAACTTAAAAATGGGATAATAATATATTTTATCCATAAATCTACAAATTTTTCTAATATAGAAAAATAAATAAAACCAAATTACATCTCATACGCCATATGTTGCTACCCAACACACACACAAAATAAAATGTAAAATGGGTGGAAATTATTTGCTTTTGAACTAGACAATAATAGTAATTGGTCAAATATTTAGTTTTTCTTTTTTAAAGTTAAGTACAAAGAGACCATATCAAATTTCATACCCATTTAGAATTTTATTATGTTTACATTTAAAAAACTGGCGCGTGATTTATATCCACATTCAATATTTTCTAAAGGTGAATGAAAAAATAACAAGGGTTCAGTAGGTGGATTTTAAATATGCTAGAAATAATAACTTTTGGTATCATTAGATCTTTATCACTATTTAACATTAAGCATTACACACAGTGAGAATTTCTCACGAGCGACAATTAGAAAGTTGTATTAAAAAATATTTTCATATCACTATTTCGATAGTCTCTATTTTCTTTTGAAAAGTTCTTCTTCATTTTAAAAGTGTAATTAGAAGTAAAACAAACTAGTTACCAGTCTATGAGATAAATATCGTGACTGAGACATTCGCTTCTAAAATGATGATGGAGTCTTGGTAATTGTTCTTCCATCAATACATCGAATGTCCGAAAGTACGCATCCATCTATACGGAAAATAATTATAATTTATACTAGGGTGTTTGACCAAGAAGAAACAAAAAGTGCAAAATAAATCTTACTTTAGAGCGAAACAGATACATCAAGATACATCAAGAACAAAAGTTGTTAATAGTTACTAATTGTTTTCGTCGAGCACTTTTAATTATTTTTTTCGAGCATTCCTAGAAATCGTTTAAAGGTAATAAAATTTTAAAAAATATATGACGCTTTGGGTATTGCTTCCTATGAACAATTTGTAATTTAAGGAACGGAACTGAGGCTATAAAACGTTGTATTGTAAGCACGCAAGTTAGCCCACACTAACAAGCTGTATACGTAAGTAGAGAAAAATAAAACTATTATCCGAAATAATAATTTGTGAGTAGAACAATAATAATAATAATACATTTATTTTTAGTAATTATTTTCAGAGTAAAGAGTGCAGATCTACCCAACACAAATAAATTATATTCCTTTTTACAAACTGTGGTGTAATAAACCATGTTTTTGATACATGAACGTGCTTTAATATGATAAGTTTTGGTGTCTTACTTGGTTGACCAACTAACAGTCTAAGACCGTATTTCCTGAAGAAACCAAGGCCAGTGCTACTTTATAGGGTTCTGAAGTATTTAAGGCTCCCATTTGTGCCACTTGTTCAGTTACAGACAACAATACCGACTGCAGTTATGAGGATACTAGCGGACTCGAGCTCACTCCGTTCCGCATTTCAGCCTCTAAGTTGCTAGATTACAGATGCAAGCCACTACACCCAGCTAAAATGTGATGCATTGTGGAACTACCTCGGGTATCATTGAAATTTATTAGTTATGAAAATATTATACTGTAAAACAATTAACTACTTTTTAATGGTGTTTTACTATTGAGGTGTTCCGGACAATCCCACAATGCAATATTTTAATGCACGTGTTAATAACAGCAACATCGTCACGTGGTTGAAAAACAAAACTAAACCTACCATCGGTTGATCGACCATAAAGAAAGCCATTTGACAAGATCGATTGATTATGTTTGCAAAGGCTATAAAAGCATCTGTCAAATCCATGTTCAGTAGCAACATAGCTGCAAGAAATGACATGCCTTGCACCTAAAACAATGAAAAACGATCAATGGAGACCTGGTCAATTTCAGAATTTTCGACTAATTTTTGAAGCAAAATTAGCACAACTGCAATACAATGTATATATCAGATATTAGATTTTACTTTTATCATAAGAAAAAATATATAATTTTTTTTAAAAAATGGGGCAAATGATTGAACCGTTCATGAAATATCCAAAAGGTTGGTATTAACTATAAAAAGACAACAGTTTTCTGTATCATGTCAATTGTGACTCTTATATACTCCTCTATAACTTTGAGCAAAATATACAAAAATCGGATCCGGAGATATATTTACTAAAGCCAAGTTTTCGGCCTAATATGACTATGTGACCCAAATACTGTAGTATAAGTGCAGAACTTGTTAAGTCATTCTTTAACTTAAAAGCAACAAATCAACACATAAAAAAAACCATTATAAAAAAATCAAAAAATAAAGCCAGTTACATTAAAAATGACTTACATAACCAACGTCTGGTCTATGACACGTGTAAGCAGCTAATAAATATTTTAAAGGTTCGTGATATGGCCCACCCTAAAATGGAAAATAAAACACCGTTTACTATCTTTTAGGTCCCAATAGAATATGCTTTTAACTCAAAGCATCAAAATAGTAGAAAAGCTCGAACTACCATACATTCTACATTCAAGGGCTTTTCACTATATACTGTAAATCACTTAGTAAATCAGTAAACCACATAGCAATCAAATTAATGTGTAATATCATAATTGTAACTGGACTATAAAAATTATAATACTCAGGGTAATTTTTCCAACAAATTCAAAGAATGGATGTTTTATTTTTCACAAACATAGTTAAAAGAACTTAAAATCGAATAATATCCGTACACAATATCTAAGGAAAGCGTTTCTAAGGAAACATACAATGACTATTGTAAAGCAGTAGTAGAAAAATGGAAACCTCTTACTCATACCTTTTGGAATATACATAATGAAGGAAACGTTCTTTGAACATCCAGTGTAATGAGACCAAGAGCATTTTCTCTACAAACTACCAAAGAACTTTCAGAATTATGCATTGTCAAAGGCGATGTCTCCTTAACACGTTTTTGCTGACTCAGCTTTTCTTTTGCATTGTTTTGAAATATGAGAAAGAGTTCTAAAAATATAAAAATATACTTTATATAATTACCATGCAAAGTTGAAAGGTCAAAGAGGTTAGAAATTTTTATTTCACGTTAAGTTAGATATTTAACATCAAAAAGGTATAAATAAATAATTAACTTTGGAACTGATATCATTCGATTTTGATACTTATAATAATAAATAATAAATTATGCTTTATTATAACCTAACGTATAGCTATAAGTTGCCAACAAAGCGACTATAACCACTTTCAATGACAAAGATAACAAGGGATAAACTACCAGCGGACCCCAGGAATTAAAAACAGAATTTCAAATGCAAATAAGACATTAAACACAGGATGAATACTAATCTCTAACTTTATGCAAAATTTCAGAAAAAAGTAATGATTGGATTTTGAGATATTTTGAAAAATGTCACTCTTTAGGCCAAAATTGACCTTTTGACCCTGTTTACAGGACAACAAGAATTTTCCCAAAAAATCAGGCTTAGTCACTTTTGTCCATTGATGGCCCTGTATAATCATTTAAAAAATCAGAGAAAACGAATGAACCGTTCCAGAGATACACGAATCAGGTAATATAATGACCTTTTGATCCTAGTTACGCGCAAACAAGAATTTTCTAAAATATAGCACCTACGTCAGTTTATACCTTATACTTATCTCTAACTTTGTGCAAAATTTCAGAAAAAAGTAATGATTGGATTTTGAGATATTTTGAAAAATGTAGCTTTTTGGGCCAAAATTGAAACTCAACAAAAATCGGGCTCTGTCACTTTTGTTTATTTATGACCCTCTAACATCATGCAAAAAATTAGAAAAGGTTAATGGAGCGGATCCTGAGACCTGAGTGTTGCAGACGGCTGAACGGACGGACGGACGAACAGCCGAACCACCAGACAAGAGTGATTTTATAGGACCAATCCGACAAAGTCGAGGGTCCAACAAGTGATAGATAGACATTGGATCCCCGGTAACTGATAATTTTTATCAAATGGCACTATCATGCAGAAAATGAGCAGTATTGTAAAACGATGCAAATGTATACCTATAGCGAATCATCATCTGTTTAATAGACAAAAATGCAAAAATTACGTCTTTATAGATGTATAAAGATATAAAATATTATATATATTGATATAAAAGGAGAAGAACTTATAAAACAGTGTTAATAATTTAGCCTGTGAGCCACCTTACCTGGAGTAAGAAAGAGAGCGTTACCGACAGCTAGTTTCCACACTGCACCGCGAACACTAGGTGGTATCCCTAGCCACCAATGATCTCGAACTTTTTTCGTTGTGCAACTATGTAGAAAATACATGGTAATATAATTATAAATCGATGCAACAAAAATGTATTTAATATTTCCATGAACAAAGATACTTTGTAGAGACCAATATTATAACCTCGATTAATTTAAACACTTTAAAACCAACCTGATTATTATTAAGAATGAGGCAAAGGAGAAATTTTAACTATTTTGTAGTAGTACCAGAGACCTAGTCCTAGATTGTTTATTTAGTAATTTAACAATTTATACAGTAAACAAGAAAGATTAACTGTTGGACTCCCGGTAATTTTTCAATATCATGCATCAAATGAGCAGTATTGTAAA
>JAYJMI010717941.1:2590-20376 GCA_036873855.1 Sarsia tubulosa
GTTATTATGTGTAAGAAACACGATGTATTTACGTATTTTTGGTATAAAGAAAGCAATTTTCTACATGTGGAATTGCCAGATCTTTTTTAAATTCGTGTTACTCTTCACTCAAGGAGCATTAAAAATTTAAACTATCTTTACTTCCATGATAGTTAAAAGTTAGTTTTGCAATTTCAGGAGAAAGGATTTTTAGATTTAGCATAAAATGGCTAACAAAACATTTGTAAAACATTATCTGGTCCTTAACACTAAGGGGTGTCTTTTATTGAAATGACTTTTTTTGACAAAACGCTATTCTTCACAAACATTTCCTATAATTTTCAGCCCAAAAGTATTTTCGAAATTTTCAAAAAACATTGTTGGAGTCTTGCCATAAAGGAGTGATTTTCCCTTTTTTTAGGTCAAGTTTTAACTGATTGTAACCTTGGGTTGTAATCAAATGATATCAAGTTCAAACGTTAGGTAGTGTGCATGGAAACATGTTTTAAAAAAATAATTTTGATTTCGTACTTTTTATTATTTTGCACAAACACTGCTGACGTCAGCAAACCTTTTGACCTTTTTTTATAATAAAGGCTGATGGATTTTATTACTATGCAAAGTTTGATAAGCAATGGATTAGTGAAAAGTCGAATCCCATTTCCCTCTTTGTCCTCTAGCTCTAGCATATCTTACTTCAGAAACGCCCAACCTTTGCAGGGTTAAAAAATTAACCGTTAGTTTCTGGATTGTTGATGGACAATTCTATTAGAATTTAAACGATGTTCAATAAAAACTAGCTATATACATACAATAAAATAACAATTAAAATACAAATAATAGTCTTTAAAAGTGATAAACAAGATTTTAGATAGATGGTAAAATTTGGAAAACCTTCTTTAAAAGGATATTTTAGAAAAATATTCAAAAACTATTTCGTTAAATACATGGTACAGCGGCATGGATTCATAATAAAACGTATTTTTTATAAAAAAAATCAGTATGTTATTTTGTACAGAAGTGATAAACATTTTATTTTTAGTACGTTCATGTCCCTTTAGAAAGAAACCTCAAAGGGAATATCTTAATAGCTTTTTATTGAAACTTACAAACGTTTACAAACATTAGCTATGTTAATATCGTTTCATTTTGACGTTCATCAAATCAATTTAAACACAAATTAACCATTAGTGACTATCGAAAAAAAAATTCGACTATCGACTAAACTCAAAAATAAAAATTTAAAACAAACAAAAAATACTAATAAGCAACATCTTTAAATTATATTTAAATGACTATCAACATTTTGGTTAAAAAATAAAAAAAATATATATGTTTTTCTACGTTTTTTATTGTTCCATTTATGAGAAACATATTGGTCCGATATCTAATCCGAATTCGGAATTGTGATCTCCGATATCTCCGAAAGCAATATCTTGAATTGGGAATAAGTCTAAATGTTTTGTAGAAACTTCGACAACGGTTTTACGCCATGTATCATCTTTTATCTAAAATAAAATTATGACATATTAAGAGATATTGTTGCAAAAAGCTGGGGAAAACAACAGCAAGATAAAAGAAGGTGTGTTTGTTAATCACGGAATTATGGAGATTACTTTGTTTAAATTTAATATTTTGTAATTGTAGTAATAAAAACAAACAGTACGTATTAAAAAAACAATTAAGCAGCTATGAGGAAAGGGATTGGTAAAAATCTTATTCAGGAAACATTTACTCAAAGATTCTATTTTATTTTAATTTTTTTTAAATAACTAATTTTTTCTTGTTTTTTAGAGATTTCACAGCAGGCGTTAACAGTATGCATATTCTTCTTTGACATCAAGAAATATCTCAATTGAAAAACAATAACAATATCCAAAACAATAAAAAAGAATACGAAATGCAGTAAATCACGAATTTCAAAGTTAACTATACTTACAGCGCAGTTGTTCTGTAATACTTTGGTTTGGATCTTCAAAGCTTTAAAAGGGTTCACTATTTTATCGTTATGAGTTTGGATTTGTAATTTAGCCTGTGAGTTTTTACAATGATATGTCATATTTTGTCTGCTCTTTGTACTCATTAATCGAATCATGTTGAGTTGAACGATGTCACCAGCGTATACAATCTAAAAGTGGAAATAACTTCTCATTAAAGGGACTTTCTCAGGTGTTTTGGCCAAAATAATTAATTCCTAAGGGAACTTTATAAAATGAAAGATGACAATTACAGTAACATTTTTGAGATATTTATATTTTAAAATCGGTAAACAACAAACTCGACAAACTGTATTTTTTACTACACCGTATGTTTACATAAAACTTTTTCCTTTATAAGTTACTTTTCTCATTACCAACACTTTTCTTTGATAAAATTAAATTATAACACCAAAGTTACCGTACAAAATTTGCAAATTATTGACTTTTATTAATAAGTATTGACAAACATATACATTGGCAGATGCTTAAGTTTTGCATAGCTATTGTATTGTGATAAAAAAGATTATTTAAGTTACAAATGAATAAATACTTATTTAAGTTAGAAATGAATGAATACTTACTCCTTCATCATCCCCTAAGATTTCATCTTTATGTGCCCAAATCATCTTGTTCTCTCCATCATACCAATTATCTTTCTCGAACTGAAGAGAAAAAAAACAAAATAAATAAAGTGCTCTGTTTTTTGAAATAAAATCAGTCAAACTTAAAGGAGTTACTTTTACTATTTGCTATTTCCCATTGGTATAGTGAGTTTTGTTTCATATGAATAAATCCGATAAAACCCGAGTATAACCCGAGTATAAACCCGGGTTTATATAAGATCGCATTGAAAATAATAAATATAGACATGCAACTGAAACTTAAGTTTTGTCTATATAATCAGTTGCTATTTTTACGGATAGTTGCTTTAACAGAACTGAGTTCGAATAGATTTACAACCAAATATAACCAAATTCATTTATGTCAAACAGATATGGAATCTTTATTCTAGTCATAAATTTTGCTTACTGAAGGTACACGTGGGTAGATACAAGTTTCATAATTTGTAGCGTTACAATGAACTAATATAGCATCGAATGTTGAACCTTCGTTAGGATCAATCCAATAATCACCTGAAAGGAGAGTGAAATTATTAGAGAAGGAGAGTTCAAGTTTCACAAGACGATGAGTGATGGTGGAGTTGAAATAATACTTTAGAATCAAAAGTTTCACAATTCGTTATTCGAACCTCTAACGGTAATTTCCTTTAAGCAAGCAATTTTTTTTTCAGTATCAATTTTTGGATAAGTAGTAAAGAAGAGGTGGACGTTGTTTTAAATCAGCAACAACATCCAACTCTGATTAATACTATATTATATTTACTTCCCTACCTGATTTTAGATATGGGTTTGTTCTGAATAAATCTTCACAAGTAATAGCAGGTTGTTGTTTGCTTCCAATCTTCTTTTTCACAACAATATCTTGAACAATTTTGTTCCATACCTCATCGAAGTTTTTGAATGTTTCGTAGTTCTAATATAAAAATAATTTTGACTTAGCAAGATATCTACAAAAATATATTGTAGTGCTTTAACTTACGAAAATATTTACAAACATTGTGCTTCTTCTAATGTAACAAGTGCTTCAAACAAACTACAACTATATCGATCGTTATATCAAGAACTTAAAACTTAATATAAAACTTACCAGTAAGATTTGAATGGACAAATAGAAAAGAAACTATTTGACTATGGAAACCTTGTTTAAGTGAGACTACGGAATCCTTGATTAAGTGAGACTATGGAAACCTTGATTAAGTGAGACTATGGAAACGTTGATTAAGTGAGACTACGGAAACCTTGTTTAAGTGAGACTATGGAAACCTTGATTAAGTGAGACTATGGAAACGTTGATTAAGTGAGAATACGGAAACCTTGATTAAGTGAGACTATGGAAACCTTGATTTAGTGAGACTATGGAAACCTTTGATTAAGTGAGAATACGTTAACGTTGATTAAGTGACTTAGTGAGATTACTTACACGTTTGATCATACTTTCAATATTATTGTTTTGTTCATCATTCAACTAAAAATAAAAATAAAATTTAAAAAATTAGATATAGATAAGAAAACTTTTCGAAAGCAGTATATTTACTCCTAGTGTTTGAGTAGATTTGCATTTCTAGGCTAACAAGCAATTTTTCTAAGTACGTTAATTCCAATCAATCCAATTTATTACTATCAAAAAACCTAACGTACCGATCGACGATATCTTCTACCATAATAGCGAGGACCTTTTTGACCACCACCTGCGCTGATATAATCCCAAAAGTTTCCTGCTAAGGCTCCTGACATATCTCCAGGGGGTCCAGGTGGACCAGGAGATCCATGTACACCAGCAGGACCAGGTTTACCTGAATCACCAGGGGCACCTGAATAACCTTCATTACCGATTTGACCACCATTACCAGTTGGTCCTTTTGGTCCGGATGGGCCATCAAGTCCGTCAGGTCCAGGTTCGCCAGTGTTTCCCTGGAGAAAAAGATTTCAAAATTATATGTTGATAAAATGATAAACATTGTTATGCAATACAGTATGATTATAAATGTTTATTTCAAGTATATATTTCAAAACAATGTTTGATTTATTGTGAAAGAAAGTCCCATGTGCAATAAAGGGTACAATCAAGATGTAATAAAAGTTAAGAAGGTTGAATAATACACACCTGTGGACCGGTATGACCTGATGGTCCGTCTGGTCCTTCGTCGCCCTTAGCTCCTGCATCTCCTGGTGGTCCCTGCATACCAAATCGTCCCATTTTACCTTTAAATCCTTTTGAACCATCTCTACCTCCGACACCTGATTTACCTCGTGGTCCGTCAGTACCTTGATCTCCACGTTCTCCACGTTTTCCTGGGGCACCAGATCTTCCATTAGGTCCTCGTGGTCCTTCAAACCCTACTGGTCCATCACCTCCTACACCTCCTTGATCTCCTGCTTCACCACTTACTCCAGGTAAACCTACATCCCCTCTCTCTCCTGGATCACCTTTTGGTCCATTGATTCCCGCTGCACCGTCAGTTCCATTTACTCCTACCTTTCCATCTCGTCCATCTCTTCCTGTTGCTCCTGCACTACCTTGTGGTCCTTCTTTACCTCGTGGCCCTTTCTTACCTTGTAATCCGGAAGAACCTTCTAACCCAGGGAATCCTTTGGGTCCATCAGATCCTGATGTTCCTTGTCTTCCATTTCGTCCTCTTGGTCCCTGCTCTCCTGGGGCTCCTTGAGGTCCAACTGGTCCAGGTAAACCTGGTTTACCTTGACTTCCTGCAGATCCAGCATTTCCATCAACACCATCTTTACCAGCTTTTCCTGGATCTCCTGCTTTACCTGATTTTCCGGAATCTCCTGGATCACCAATTGGTCCTTTGTTTCCGTCTTTTCCAGGTAAGCCAGTTGGACCACGTGATCCTGTTGGTCCTGCTTCCCCGGGTGGTCCTTGTGGTCCAGGCATTCCTTGGGGTCCAACTTCACCGGCGACACCAATTTCTCCTATTTCTCCTCGAATTCCGCTATCTCCACTTTGACCCTAGAATGTAGTGATGACAAAAACAATAACAATTTAGCAATAAGCATCCGAATGCTTCAATAACTAACATTGTTTGTTTACAAAATGGTTTCATACAGTTCGATTAAATAAAACTAACATAAAATAGTTTCCAGCAATTACAAATGTAAATAAAGACAGGGTGAATAAGTTGGAGATAAAAATTTGAATAGAAAAAACAAGAGCTTATCTAATCTAATATAAGACAAACCTGTGGTCCGATTTCTCCAGCCAACCCAATTTCTCCAATCTCTCCTGAATCTCCCTAAATAGAAAAATAAACAACAATATTTCAATCTATTTTTTCTGCAACTAGAGTTCTAAAAAATATATTTCACCGCAAATTGTACTGTTGCTACGTTAGAAGAAATCAATTTCTACGTTAGAAGAAATTGTTTTTCTTCTAAAATATAACATTCTAAAAAACAATCCCAGTATTCAGTTACTTTTGATAAAAAGTGTATGAAAAATAGGTACTAGAAATAAAACTTACTCGGTCACCAGATGGTCCTTTAGCTCCTCTTGGTCCTGGTGATCCTGAAGGTCCCTAAAATGAACAAGAAGAACGTGTCAATAACATTCACAAAGCTGTTACACTTAAAGTAAACAACAAAACCATATGCAGGTTTTCAAATAAATTAAATCTGATAAATATTTTTGTTACTAACATTAAAGTATCATGACATGTAAATTAACTTCTTTATTCGGTCTAGATCGTCTAACGACCTTATTATAATGCACTTTTTATGTCTGAGTATAATTGTAATTTATGTGTTTTAACCGAATTAAAATAAAGTATTAGTGATAATATATATTTAAGCATGAAACATAAAAAACTGAACACTTATTCACTTACTCTTAATCCTGCTGGTCCTGGGAGTCCGGCAACACCTTGGGTACCAGATTTTCCGTTTTCTCCTCTTGGTCCTGTGTTACCATCTAAACCAGGGGTTCCATTTGGTCCCTGCAAATATAAGTAATGTAGTTATTGTAAAAACGTGGTTGAACTATATTTTGAAAAATCGTGTTACCAAAACAAAAAGTAATTTGTACTTAGTATAAAGTTGAACACAAAAAAGGCATATGACTAACAAAACAAATCTTAACAAAGTATTTATTTTTGCATTAGAATTTAAGTTGAAAGCTAAATATCACATGAAGATTCGCAAATATCAACCATAGTGAACAAACATAATGGATAGAGTGACCAAATTAAGATAAAAGGGGGAATGCGACGTCATAGTACTCACAGGTGCTCCACGTGTTCCAGGTAATCCTCTTGGTCCGGATAACCCATCAGGTCCCTAAAACAACACAACACAACATTACATAAGTTTATTTTCTTTTCCTGTCAGCCTTGTAACTAGTTTTTAGAATATTAATAGAATATAAAATTAATTAATAAATCATTATTATAGAGTTTTTTTAACAGAAAAGAATATCCAGGTTGAAAATATCTAACCATAATATCTAACCATAATATTTTAACAGCGGAATTTATACCAACTTAAAGCCAACTTACTACTTGGTGATTTAAGACAATGTAAAAAGTACTCACTCGTTCTCCACTGTTACCATCTTGACCTCTCTGTCCTTTGGCTCCTCGTAATCCCTAAAGTAAAAGTATATTGTTTATACGATGGTATATAGTAGATATATAGACGATGAAAATATATACTAATGCAATAGAATTTTATAAACAAATGCTAGAGGATATTTTTCAAATCGAAAAAGTAAAACAAGAAATACAAGTTTCTTTATCTACACTACAAAGTTTAACTAACACAGTTGATAGATGGTAAGGATATTTGTTTAAAGTAGTACTTACAGATTTTCCTTTAGCACCAGTTGAACCACCAGGTCCTGAACGCCCTGGAAGTCCTTCACGTCCAGGTTGACCAGTACTACCCGATAATCCAGGTGATCCTTGCTCTCCAGCGCCTCCGTCTGAACCACTTTCTCCTCGTGTTCCTGTAACACCTGGTAATCCTGCTCCTCCTGGTAAACCATTAGCTCCCGATGCCCCTTGTTCTCCCTAAAATAGATAATAGAATGATAATAAGAGAGACTACAGAAGTATTTCATTTTTCTAAAACCTCGAAAAATAACCTTATTATACTTTACTCAGATTTACTAATAATTTGAAAACTCAGATTTAAATCTTTAAATTTTTGCTTAGTATTGTTTCAGAACAGCCATTTATGTTTTAATAAATATCAACAACAATTCTTACGCTTGATCCTGGATTTCCTGGTCTTCCTGAAGTTCCTTTACGTCCATCAATACCATCTAAACCGTTATCTCCAGGGGCACCTCTTGGTCCAGGTGGTCCCTGTGCTCCTGATATTCCTTGTGGTCCTTGCTCTCCTCTCTCTCCTCGTAATCCAGGTGGTCCGCCTTGACCAGATAAACCGGGTGTTCCCCTATTTCCAGAATCACCACGTGAACCTTTTTGTCCGAAAGCTCCTGATGCTCCGGCATCTCCAGTTGTTCCTGGATCTCCTGATGTACCAGGTACGCCAATTGGTCCTGCTAAACCTTGAAGTCCCTACATAAATGAAAGATAGATAAAAACACAAGATAAAAAGTTAAAGAACAAGATAAAAAGTCCCTACAATAATAAGAAGAAAGAACAGCTAAAGAACAAGAGAAGACTAATTACAAAACCTTGTAATATTTCCATAATGCTTACAGCAATTTTATAAAAATTATTGTTTTTATATTGAAGGAACTTTTTTACCTGTGGTCCAACTGCTCCTGGATCTCCATCTTTACCATTAGCTCCTTGTTGTCCGTTTTTACCGTCACGTCCGGGTAATCCTGGCTGTCCAATATTTCCATGTTCTCCTGATAAACCTTTAAGACCAGTTAAACCAGTTCGTCCGAGCGATCCTTTAGGTCCAACAGGGCCCACTTCTCCACCAGGTCCTTGGTTTCCTTTTGCTCCCATTTGTCCATTTTGTCCTAAATCTCCACCTTGTCCTTGTAATCCTTGTACCCCTACTGGGCCAGGCTGGCCTCTTGCACCACTCACTCCAGTTTTACCTTGTTTACCTTGTTGACCAGATGCACCTCTTGGTCCGGCTTCTCCAGCACCACCGGTTTCTCCTTTAATTCCGGTTAAACCACGTCGACCTGATTCTCCTCTAGTTCCCTTTAATCCAAGTAAACCGACTGGTCCTCCAGGTCCTGATGGTCCAACATCTCCACGTTGACCTAGTGGTCCAGTTTGTCCTTGTAAACCGGGTAGACCCTAAATTAAACAACAAACAATAAAAATAATATATGTTCACTTTTTAGTATTTGCTAAAAGTTATCATTTTAATGAGTAAAAATATTTATACATAGGATAAATTATTTTGTGAAACCAATCAACTTAGATATTATTGTTGTTATCGTTATTATTTTGATAAGTATACATACAGATGGGCCATCGGCACCAGCAGCTCCGGATTGTCCATCGGTACCGGGTATACCGGGACTTCCAGGTGGTCCTTGTTCTCCCTGTGATCCACTATCTCCTAAACCTCCTTTAACACCACGACTTCCTGACTGACCTGATTGTCCTTTAGGTCCTCGGTTACCTCTTGGTCCGGGTTGTCCTTTGTTTCCCTCTCCTCCCTGTAAAATAAATAAATTAAAATATATTTTCGTATAACAAACATTTCTTCGTTTCAAACGGATATATTGAAATAACTAGTAAAAACAAAACTTAGATAGAGTTTATTGAAATCTACAAACAATTACAGTCACACGAAAACAAAATATTGGAATTATATGATATAGTATATAATAAACTTTTAGATGATAGTAGTATATAATAAACAACTGAAGTTCTCACATTAGGTCCGAGTGGTCCACTGGCTCCATCAGAACCTCTTAAACCTCTTTGTCCTGGTGGTCCATTTGGTCCCTCTGGTCCTTCTAGTCCAGGGAAACCTGCTTGTCCAACATCTCCTTGATCTCCTTTTTCACCAGCATACCCCTATGGAAAAGATTATGTTATCAGTTAGTAAATATTGCATAGAATAATCTCTTTAGAATCTAGTAAGCTATTTAGAACAATTCTTTACAAACAGTGCTCATACGATTAATGGGTAAAGTAACTTAGTAGAAATATTTCTCATGATGCAAAAAGGCATGATACTTATAGAATCATTTCGAATAAAAAATTTAGTCCCTTGTTATAAATAGTAGTGTGATTATATAATTATCCAATCATCAAAAGGCAGCGTTATTATAAAATTATCTATCCATTAAAATACAGATTGTGATTATAAAGTTATCTGTTAAAGATTGGGAAAAAGGGATATTATTGATATAAATAAGAAACTCTCAAAATCTCTTACCTTTGGTCCAACTTTTCCTGGATCACCTGAATCTCCAGCAGAACCAACACCTCCTTGTTCTCCTTTGTATCCGAATGGTCCTTGTGGTCCGGGTATACCTTGACTACCGGTTGGACCTTTCTTACCGGGACTACCTTGTTGACCGGGTTCTCCTGATGATCCCTAAATAATAATTATCACTATTGTTTAAAGAAAAAACATTATAACTTGTTACGTAATATATATTTAAGAAGAATAACATACTAGATTGAAAATGCTGGTAAATAAGCTAAGAATAAATTTGTATTTATCATTCCTTTTAATTTTTTTGATCAATCTAAAGTAAGTTCAAATGGTGATTTCTAATGAATGTAATTTATTTACTGGTGTTCCATTTAATCCTGGTTCTCCTTTTTGTCCAGATGTTCCAAAAAATCCTCTTGGTCCTGGTGGTCCACTTCGTCCTTTAATACCAGTTTTACCATCATCACCGGAAGGTCCAGAGAGTCCAACTTTTCCTACAGGTCCAGGTGGCCCTTGTGGACCGTTTCTCATGTCATAAATTATGTTACCACGTCCTGAATGAAATCACATTGTTTTTATCGAACATTGCATACAATGAATGGTTGAAAGAAGTAAAATTTAATCAAATTTGAACAAAGTATATTAAAGAGACGAAAAATCTACATTGTTGAGAAATAAGAAAAGAAGTAAAAATTAATTCACGAAAGGCATAGTAAATTCCTATCCTCCCTTAAGAATGTATTTGTGACATTTTTTAAAGTATTCACAGAAAACATATACACAAGCTACAACATACCAGGTACAGCGGTTCCTTCAATAACACCGACAGCTCCTGCATTTGGATCTGGTCCTTTAGTATCACCTCCGGGGACTCCTCCTGCACCTCCTGGTAAACCAACTTCTCCCTTTTGTCCTTTTGATCCAGAGTTTCCTTGGTCTCCTTTAGGTCCAATGTTACCACTTTCACCGTCTGGTCCTTCCATTCCTGTAAATCCCTATGTAATAATATGTAATAAAGCTACATTTACATTGTTACATTATGAGATGCAAAGGAATCCCTTATAGGTTTTCTAACTTCTCTTGAAAGAACTACTTTAGCAGCTTTTGCAGAAAGAAACTGCTAATTCATTTCCGTTAAAAAAGGTATTCAATTTATGTCGATTATATTACTTTAGATAATATTTTGTTAGACACCGAATTTGTAATACTCACAAAAAATGTCGAGTTTAAAAGTTAATTAAATTTGACTAAAAATAACTTTCTTTCGGCGACCTACTTTTTCTCCTTTAGGTCCAGGTGGTCCTGGATCACCAGGGATAGTTGTAATTGGTGGATTGATTTCTCCTAGAAATAAAAAAACACATGCTCAAAAACCGTATAGAAAATAAAGAGTGGTTTTTCTTTATTATTCTAGAAGTAACTCATCAAAGAGGTGCATTATTATTTCATATTCTGTCTTTAAAAGTAATGGTGCAGTGTTTTTTAAACAAAAATATAATTGTGCCTAACTAACTAATAATAATATCTTCTGTTATAACAACTAAAAAAATGTTTAGGTCCAAATTTTTCCTTTTCTACAAGCTAGAAAACATCCATTTCTACAAGCTAGATAACATCCATTTCAGTCAGATTCGACGATTCTATATAATCTTATTTAAGAGACAGGATAACACAACACAAGTCAATATATTGCTATTAAATAAATTTACAGTAAAAACGTCCATGCATTTGCTTGTTTGACAATTTAAAGAATTTCTTCGTTTGTTGGCTCCTGAAAATAATCAACAAAACAACTATAAAATTACTGCGGTGTACAAGTTATGTAATGCGTGTATTTTTGTGTTGTATGCATTTTGTTATCTTGTTAGCTACTCTACTACGTTCTGTAGATAATCTATAGTAGATATTATTGTGCCTTCCCTGAAAAAGTTTAAATGAAATGGTATTCTTTCTTTGAACAAACTCAAAAAGATTCAAACTACTTTGCATATTTCTCTAAACGTATATCGTAATAAAATGATCTGCTACTTGAAAAGCTGAAGATTTAAAAATGGATTGGATTCAGATTGTACGAGTTTTGAAGAACAAAAAACTGTCTTTACTCTAAGCTATTATAACAGGTTCTACATCATGGTGCTACATGTGATCAAATGAAATGGATGTTACATTAGCTCATAGCATTGCCTCTTTTAAAATATGTTTTTATAGTTAAGATTCGATTCAATTGAAATTTTTGAAATCATAAAATACCAAGCCTCTATTTCACCATTATGTTTAATTTCAGAAATTTGATAATCGTCAAAATGCTATTGTTACGAGAAAATTATAGAATGACTTTCAAGTTTTTCTTTCACATTTGTTTCAAATACTACTAACTTAAAAAGTCTTAAAAATTACTACTAGTCTAGACAACGTGCTTTGAACTCGAGAGTATTTATGTATTCTCTGTAATTTTTTTATGTGTTATGGCTTGTAAAAGGTCTGCTCTTGACTAAAACGTTTATTTTCAGCAATTCTCTGATTAAAAATTAAGAAAAATCAATAAAAAAAGGTCACCAACCTGGAGCATATTTACAAGAATCTTCAGCCAACTGTCTCAAGCCATTATACATGTCATCAAAATCAGCAGCTACAAACACATTCTCACTCACAGGTAGTGAAACCACCTTGGCGAGTTGACCAACATCCACTGTATCACCTACATTCACTGCTAAGATACGAATAGCATTTTCACTCTTATCATTATTAGATGTTTTTTGACGACGTAATGGCCAAGAGGCTACATCAAGTCTTGTGGTTGAGTCATCAATCCCATCACTCACTATGATGATAGCCTGTGATAAAGGTAGAGGAAATCAACTTCTGAGAGTGCTAAAGTATTTTATGCTGTTTGAAAAACAAAGAAAAAAATATTTTTTTAAAAAGAAAAATTTAACTTCTTAAGGTTAACAGCTTTTATTATAATTTTTTTTCATTTATGTATGTGTCCGGATTGAAGTAAATTCACAAAACATTATCTGTATTTGTTGACTTAGAAATACAAACTTAGATTGAAAAGCTACCTTTTTAGAGTTTTTTCTTGTTTTGCCATCTGGTGGAAAGACTCTAGCTGCTGCTAAATTCAAAGCTTTATCTAAGTAAGACTTCGATCCGCCAGAATAAGACATCGAATCAATACGCCCTTGTATGTCAAATAACGTCTGCGATGGAGTATTTGAACCTTCTGCGGGGAAGGGCATTTCAAGCACTGGTACATTGCTATAAGTAATGACGGCAACGTTTGTATTGTTTTGGTCCACTGTAAACCATTCTAACATTGTTTTCATGTTACTTTTCATCTTGTTGAAACCATCTTGACCAATTCTTGATGAGTCATCGATAATGAACAAAAGGTCTAGTTTATCCTCACATCCTAAAGCAAGATAGTAATTATTCAATCAATAAGTAAAATATTGTTTTCATTTACACTTGTTTCACAAACAAAATCAGTTTTGTATTATTTGTTTGACATATCTTACAAGGAAACTTTTAAAATTCTAATAACTTATCAATGTATACTTAAAATAAAACAGACTTCAAGTAAGACAGTTTATACTCGACTAATAATATGACGCTTTCAAGCAAGTTTTTTCATCGTTTTTCAAAGCATTAATTCACTTACTTTGGTCACATGTAGTACATCTCTTACGACAACCATCGCTAGCACATTCTTGGTAGCCTGGACAATCAAAATCTGAATCACAGAGGTCGTCTCGCACGCTACATATAGGTGATAGTTTTGCTGTACACTTCTTTCGCCTTCCTTTTGCTAAAAATATTAGCCAGAAAATATAAATAACAACACGTTTATAAACATGTAAAGTTGAAGACTAAAGGAAAGATGAATCAAAAATCAGCACTGCTAGCTTCTTACTTCGAGAGCCGCAAATGTATAAACAAATATAAGTGAATCTTATAAAGTAATATCAAACACTGTGCTGATTGCAACAAGAATTACAATTAATTACTTTCAAATGTTTCTTAGTACTAAAAGACTTACATGAACATATTTCTTCAGCAGCGTCTCTTTTCGTTAAATCGTTGATCAAATCGTTCACATTTTCAACTGAAATGATCTTTGCTCCAGCTGGTTTAGAAGCAATATTTTCTAACACACTTTGTTGTTCTGTCTGTCCAACGTTTACAATCATAATTTGCACGTCTTGGCCTTCTGCCTTCAGTTTTCTAGCTTCTTCTTGGGCCAAAAAGGCTTGGTCTTTAGGGAATTTCCCTAATGTAAAGATAACCATAACACGTGGAGTACTTTGTCTACTACCACCTGTTAGACTAAATATATCTTGATTTGCAGTAGCTAAGAAACTACCAATGTTACTTTGATCACCACTGTCAGTTTTTAATGCCTTGATTTCGTCTTGAATCTTTCTTAGGTCGTAAGAGGATGTGAACTTTGTAGACGAACCCAATGTATCACTGAAGGTGCTCAATGACACGTGAGAACCTGCCCGGCTAACTTTGAAGTGGTCTAGCAAACTGGCTGCAAACGTTTTCATGGTTTCGAACTCAGCTTCACCTGATCGAGTTGTTTCAAACGCAAATGAGATATCCAACGGCGTAATACAAGCTAAATAAACAACAACAAAGATTCATGAACAAGTAATTTAACGAAAAATAAAAACAATTTACTAAACAATCGAAAGTAAGGTTAAGATATCAGCGACTCTGTTTCATCAATAGCTACATTAAATTTTAAATCATTCTGGATTTGGTTGAAATAAATCTTGAATAAGTTAAAGAAAACTATGCTTGCATTGTGGGAGTAGTTCACCAAAATGTATAAAACAGTTACTAACCTGTCACTGGTTTTTTACACGTTGCTTTACATCCTTTTAAACAACACTTTGTCTCGCTTGGACAGTCAACATCAACACTACAATCATATGTAATATCCTCACAGTCTTCAGGGATTGCAGGTTCTTCACAAACACCAGGCTTTCCTGAGCATACAATTTGTGAAACTTTCTGGATGAATATACCATTCAAAAGTTCCTGGTAAGAAGACTGTTGTAGGACATATTCGCTTGGTGGGATAGAAGCTATAGTATCCATCTCAGTTATCTTAGCATTGGTACCGATAGGTATAGTGACTATTTGAACACCTTGAGCTTTGAGCGGTGCTACAGCCTCTTTTAAAGTAAGTGCACATGATTCACAATTACTAGATGTTAATAACACTAATACTTTAGGAACATTTTGGCGGGAAAATCCATTAAGTGTAAAAACTTCTTCATTGACTAATTTTAAAAGTTTATCAAGTCTACCATTAGCATCTCCTAAATATGGTACATTATCTACTTCTGCTAAGAAATCATCTTGAGTAGTGGCTTTTGACATTTCAAATAACAGCAATGGTTCTTCACCGAACACTGAAGCTGACATATGAGAACCTGTCTCTGATATAATAAATTTATAACCAACTGCTTGAACAAAGTTTCTCATTAGTTCAAAGTTTTCACGACCAACATTTTCTGATGCATCTAATGCAAAATGGATGTCCACAGGGTTTGTGCATCCTAAAACAATAAATATAACAATGAATTCTAATCCAACATTCGAATGTATCGGATATCTAATCCTAAATTTGAAGGAAGCAGATATATCACTACTACATTTTAGTGGTACATAGATAATACAAATACTTCTTTGGCATGATCTAATTAATTAAACAAACTATAAAGCAGTTAACTAACAGTCGCTACACAAATCGTTTTGAAATTGAGTTTAAAATTGAATTTATAAAACCTTAACTAAGATAAAAAATACCAATAATTAGACGGTTATTTCATTGTCTTTAGGTATCTCAATGACATGGCAATACAAGAAAACAAGTAAATCAAGAACAATAATAATTCTAAAAAATATTGGAACTGAAGTAAATTGAGATTTGCACATTGATAGTTTAATAATCTTGTCCATACCTTTACATGTTTGTTCAGTAATACTAGCTACAATACTAACAAGTTCATCAACGTCAGAAGATCTAAACACACTGGCATCATCTGAAGCAATATCCAACAATTCACCAATATCGTAATTATTACCAATACCAAGCGAGTAAACTTGTACACCAATATCTTTTAATGGACGGGAGGCTATATGTAAGTCTACAGCATCAGGTGCATCTTCACCCCGTGTTTGTCTACCATCTGTCATCACTAGTGCTATCTATAAACATAGCGATTTTATTATATACTTCAACCTATCGGTAATGATAGTCGGTTTGTACACAGGGATTTAAACGATTTGGTACATGTTTATCACTCTGTACAAAGAGAGAGCAAAAATGGACTTATATGATTGGTTGCTAGTTTTCAAGACAAAGCAAACACGAGGACACTCTAAATGCCTAAGAAGAATTTCAGATAGTTTTAAAAGATCTGATATATTCAGAGAAAAAGTGTTAACACAACTGAAGATTTAACATGACGTCATTTGAACACAAGTGTTGGTAGTTGTTGGAGGAATAATAGCTATTTATTGTTTTTTATATACTTTAATTTATCTGCAATGATAGGGTGGCGGTTACGATGATATGATCTTAGTTAGAATAACATATTGTATTTTTTTTGTAATGTCATAGAGGAATTGCAAGAATATCAGCAATAAAAATGAAAAAGGAGTTTCTTTAGTTTAAAATTATTGGATTACTACTGGTTGAACTTCAATTATTAATTATTAGTTTTTGTTAGATTGTAGATAATAAGATTTTTGTATAACTATCTGTTATTTTTTACTTTCATCACTTTAGTGATTAACTTCAAAGTAAGAAGCCTTATGTATAATAGTTTCAAACTGTAATTGTTGTATTTATAAGATAAAAATTCAAAAGAACTTTGCCACTTTATTGTTTATTGGGTTAATTCACTAGAACTTAAAAATAACAATATTGATAATGGTCATAAAAAGTAACTTAATCAAAATACAAGGTTAACATTCTCAAACTGATAGTAGCAATAAAATAGTTTTTAGTTTATAAAAGTTTAGTAGATATTTATGCCATTATGAGAAAAATATATTTATTGGTTGATTAGTAAAATCTCACAATAGTAATAAAGCTATTCTATCTTTCCAAGTGAAAACACCAATTTAATTCAAGAGCATGCTCATTATATCTCTTAATTTGTTAAACAGAACCAAGCTAATGTACTTGATCTAAAAAGAGCTTATAATATTTTTACCTTTGGTTTATTTGGTCGCATGCCACCTTTCTCTGAAAACAAATCGACTTTAGCTTTCTTTAAAGCAAGATCGATTCTTGTTTGACCTTCTGTAACAGATATTTTATTAATTTCTCGAACAACATTTTCTTTTGTTAGTTCTACTCCTTTAAACTTTGTGAAATCAAAATCTAATACAGCATCGTCGGAATAATGAATAACTCCAACATGTGTACCATTTTCACTGATATCAAAAGCATCCACAATCTTAGCAACAAACTGTAGAATTTTCTGGAAATTTAGTTCTCCAATACTGCCAGAAGCGTCGATGATAAATCCCAAATCAACTGGGACAGAACAAACTGAAAATGCAAATCAAGTTATTTAATAATACTGTATTTGGAACAAGAGCCAATGTGATATTTAATGTTGATTTTTTGACCTCAATACTCTGAATAATGGGATGAAATTATCTCATATAATCAACCCCTTAATCTCAATTACCAATACGAAATATCTTCAAAAAACGTAAAGTGTGAAACGTAAAAATATTTTCATTAGTTCAGAAATTTAAATATATATAAAAAAGTGAAATCGGTAGATAGGTGCAGGAGTAGATTGATCATACAGGGTTTGAATCAGAGACAATTTGACAG
>JAYJMI010718053.1:0-13477 GCA_036873855.1 Sarsia tubulosa
AGAAGGCCTCCGTGGTAGAGATGGAATCGAAGGACCACAAGTAAGTTAGTTTTCATGGCAACCAGTTTCCATGGTTACAAAAAAATTTTCTTCGTAATACTCTCTTTCACGGTATAACAATATTATTTAACGAAAAACAAAAAAACATAAATAAAATTAAAAAAATTATTGAAAATTTTTTTTTAGCCAAATCTAAACAAATAAAAAAACAAAAATAAAGCAAACTTTTAAGAAATTTTGTCTTAAAGTGAATGTGTCATCTAGCTAATAACCAATCAGGCTGCTTAATTTTTGTATGTTTGCATTTTTTATAGGCGCTAATGAAACTATGCTTTACTGTAAAAATATTTTGACGAATAAAAATTAATACAATGTTAGGTTTTGAAAGAACACATAGCTACTACTATTCAACAAATTTTATATCACAGAAAATGACTGATTCATTATTAAATATAAATAAACTAAATATTTAAAATATCAAAGCAATTTGATTGGGTATTGAAATTGAAACCAAACAAATCGATTGGCTCTCAATTAAGTTAATTGATTGGTTTTCAAATGAAAGAAAACACTCTGATTGGTAATGTCAGAGGCAAAACTTCCACTTGGATGATTGTTAAATAATTTTTTGTATTTTAGGGTTTATCTGGGGAGCGTGGATCTCAAGGAGAACCTGGAGACTCGACTGCTACAAGATTAAAAGGACAGAAGGGTGAAGATGGATCAAGAGGAGAGAGGGTAAATAAAAAACTAAAAAAACATCATTCTTTCGGTTACGACTTTATATAACCATATTGTCGTTATCTAACCAAGATCTTGTCTTTTCATGTCTTATGTTTTATGCTTTCAAACAGTAGTTATTCTTAGTAAGAGTTATTCTCAGTAGTTATTCTTAGTAATATTTGAAGAATGTAAAATATTATGAGAACCATATTTAAGGTTTAGAAAATAACAAAAAAAAATTAAACTTAAAGTTATATATATTTTAAAAGTATTCAGCCTAAAACTTAAACAAAATACCTTTACGTTAAGGGATTTGATGGTGAAAAAGGAGATTTTGGAACAAAGGGAGATGCTGGAAAATCAGGAAGATCTGTAAGTAAAAAAGCAGTTTATTTTTTTAATTTAGCAGCTCATTTTACTCGTTCTTGCAAGTTGTTTTTCAAAATACAGTATATGAAGTAACCTAATTAATTAAAATTTTATTTAATTTCGATCAAATAAACGAAAAATCTATAGAAGAAACAAATTAAAACAATAAACAAAAAACTATATATAACTTTATATCAATAGGGACGATCTGGTTTAAAAGGACAAAAAGGTGCAATTGGAAATTCTAATATAACTATAACGGGTGAGAAAGGATTCAAGGGTGACCCAGGACCAGAAGGACCTGCTGGACGTAAATGTGAAGTGACTGGAGGAGATATTAAAGTTGTTCAAGGACCTAAAGGAGATCAAGGAGAACAGGGTGATAAAGGAAATACAGGACCTCAAGGAGACGCCGGATTTGCCGGACCACAAGGCCCTCAAGGACAAGCCGGACCTGCCGGAGACAAAGGAGATAGAGGATCATCAGGACCACCTGTGAGTATAAAAATGCTAATGCAGTTTTTTTCAGACTGTTATTAATGAAGCTGCTGTCTCCCCAGTACAAAACAACCTTTTTAAAAAGAGGGACACTTTGTTCCATAATTATTGTAACATTCTAATTATCTATTTTCTTTGTAGGGTGTACAAGGCAACAAAGGAGGACTAGGAAATCAAGGTTCCACAGGTGATGTAGGTGAAAGAGGATTTGACGGTAGAGATGGTAAGGATGGATTAAAAGGAGAACCAGGATTACGAGGCCGTCAAGGAGAAAACGGACCCAAAGGAGAAACTGGACAAAGTGTTAAGGGACTCGCAGGACCTGAAGGAGTAAAAGGTGAACGTGGAAGTGATGGAAAAGATGGCGTTGAAGGACGACCAGGTCCACCAGGGCCTACTGGACCCAATGGAGAACGAGGACCTCTTGGACCAAAAGGTTTCAAAGGAAATACAGGACGAGCTGGACCTTTAGGAGAAAACGGACAATCTGGAGAGCCAGGAATGAAAGGTCCAGTTGGTCCTCCAGGACTAAAAGGAGAAAATGGTATCAGAGGTTCACCTGGAAACCCAGGTATAAGTATCACAGGACCAGACGGTATGGATGGAGATCCAGGACCACGAGGATCTTCAGGTGAAAAAGGTGCTACTGGTTTTCCCGGTCCACAAGGTCCACCTGGAGCCGTTAAAGGAATAAGTGGTGATTTAGTTTTACCTGGTGAACCTGGAGAAAAGGGTAACCGTGGTTTCAAAGGTTTGGAAGGACCATACGGTCCTAAAGGTACAAGAGGTTTTAAGGGAGATGCTTGCAGGACTTGCCCAGCCGGCCCACAAGGAGAAAAGGGATTACCAGGACAAGATGGTCTTCAAGGAGGTAATGGAGAAAAAGGAGTAAAAGGAGACTTAGGAAGAGACGGAGTTGTTGGTAGTATCGGTGATCCCGGAGTAAGAGGAGAACAAGGATTACCGGTAAGTTATCTTTAAGTCAACTTCTTTTTAAAACGTGCAGTCGACATGAGAGTTGAGTGGTATTTAGTAGTAGGTATTTTTGCAATGTTGGTGAGTTAACTTGTTCGTTGTGTTTGGTTATCTAAACTATTTAATATACCAACATTTTCTTTTTTTAAATACGAAATCTAAAAGCTGTTAGAACGCGGCGAACTGGTAAAAGACGAAAGTGGCAGAGCAATTTTCACTATAACTGATTTAAATTTTATCAATTATAGGGTCCAGCCGGATTAAAAGGAAGCGCAGGTTTACAAGGACCTCAAGGTAATCCTGGTCGTGACATCGTCTTACAAGGAGAACGAGGAGCGAAGGGAGATATAGGAAACCCAGGAAACTCAGGTTCTCTAGGTTTTAAAGGTGAACGTGGAAATGATGGACAACCTGGAAGTGCTGGTCTTCCTGGTGTCAACGGATTACAGGTCAGTAATATATAAAGAAACTATTTTTATAAATATTTGAATAAGAAATTTTAAAGAAACTTATAGATTGGTTTTTCATATTTTGGGCGACCCTGTTCAATTGTAATACTGTAGCTAGTCTAGAAACAAGGGTCGAAACTATTCTATAGTATATTGGGGAATTAATATGACTCATAGCAAACAAATTTTAATTCGTACTATTTACTTAGGTATTTAGTATTAATTTTAATTTGTATGATATGAGTGTATTGTTTTTGAATATTTTTTGGTAATTGTTCTATTTTTCACATTATGTATGTCTGGTTAAGAAATCTGCTGTTTTAATTGTCTCTTCTCTATCATATGTTAACGTTCCAGAATATAATACTTACTACTATTGGTATGATACGTTTTCAGCAGTTGGTACTCAAAGAAACACAATTCCTCCATTTTAATTAAAAAAATGAAAAAAAAAAGTTTTTATATTCTTTAGTACAATTTTGAAACATCAATTTCATTAAAGCAGTAAACTTTTTAAAACAATTCTAGGGATCAAACGGAGACCGAGGAGCCCCTGGTGTTGCAGGTACACCTGGAACTGATGGTCTTAAAGGAACAAAGGGTGAAATAGGAGCTGGACCACGCGGTTTCAAAGGAGTTAATGGACGTGAAGGACCAGCTGGTCCCAAAGGATCTGAGGGTCCATATGGTAGACAGGGACCTAAAGGAGAACCTTTCCCTACAATGTTGAAAGGCGACAAAGGAGCCGAGGGATACAAAGGAGAAATGGGACCTGAAGGTTTAAGAGGACCGGAAGGACAGCCAGGACAACGTGGTTTTGATGGAGAGGTTGGTATTCGAGGAGAACCAGGAAGTGGTGGTCGAGGAGAAAAAGGAGATTCAGGAATAAGAGGTGATCGTGGGCAACAAGGAGAACCAGGTATAAAGATATCTAGTTGTTGTTATTTTACACATAATGCTTTAAAAAACTAATATATTTTTCATACAAACTTTATGTGTTTGGTATGCAGCTGATCATAGACTAGATATAGTCTATTCTTCTATTAAGGAGATTAAAATATTGGCCTGGAGAATATTTTTATTGGACCTACACATGAGATTTTTTGTACGAGTGAGCAGTTATAATAATAGTAATAATAGTCTACTTCGATCATATTTTAGAAAAATTCACTAAAAACGTTCAACATAAGTCATTAAACTCTTGTTACATTATTTTAAGGCAAAGATGGTACTGACGGAGAAGCTGGTGCAAAAGGACAAACTGGACAAACTGGTCGACCTGGCCCCGCTGGACCCTTTAAAGGAAACAAAGGAAGTGTAGGAAACCCTGGTCTACGTGGTGTTGACGGTTTACCAGGTAATTCTGCTCCAAAAGGAGAACCAGGAACTGATGGACGGGACGGAGTTGCAGGAACACCAGGAAAACAAGGTGAATCAGGAGAGAGAGGATCAGCAGGTACGTGTTTTCGCAAATGTACTTAATTACTTGTACTTTTTTCTGTATTTTGGAAATAGCTCGCAAGTTTGCTATAATCAAACAGCTCATAACATAAACTTTCAAAGAATAAATGAAAAATTCCTTTCTGAAAAGATTCTGTTCATGAAAAAAAAAAAAAACTCAATTTATGACTCTTAATTACATACCTCGTTTGTAGGATTTCCTGGACCTCGTGGAAACGATGGCCCAATTGGAGACAAAGGAGAGCAAGGAGATTCAAAAGAAGGACCAAAAGGTAATGGAGGAGAACCTGGCAAAAAAGGAGAAAAGGGACGGGATGGCCGCCAAGGTCGAGATGGTGAAGGAAGACCAGGTCGTGATGGACAACAAGGAGAAAAAGGAGATGCAACCATTGGTCCTGAAGGACTTAAAGGAGAACGTGGAATTGAAGGACCACGGGGCCCTGAAGGGAGAGCAGGAATTAAAGGAAATCAGGGACGCGACGGTCAAGATGGTGCAAGAGGAGAAGCTGGTAAAGATGGAGTAGCAGGAGATATTGGACCCAAAGGTTTCAAAGGAGAGTTAGGTTATGACGGACGTCGTGGTGAATCCGGTATAAAGGGAGAACCTGGGTATTCCGGCCAAAAGGGAGCTAAAGGTGGTTCCGGACAACGTGGATTCCCTGGTGCAACAAGTAACGTAGCTGGATCTAAAGGTAGCCGTGGTCTACCAGGGTCTAAAGGTGAACCTGGTCGACAAGGTGAAGATGGACCTCTTGGACCTTCAGGAGAAAAAGGAGCAGATGGATTTGGAAGTGACAAAGGAGTTAAAGGAGATCGTGGAAATACAGGAAGAACAGGAGGATCAGGTGTTAAAGGAGACAGAGGAGAACAAGGGAGAGACGGTCCTAATGGACCGGAAGGTCCACGTGGTGAACAAGGTGTTGCAGGTATAAAGGGTGTCATTGGTGATCCAGGGAGACAAGGACGCGATGGACCACCAGG
Source organism: Sarsia tubulosa (assembly GCA_036873855.1). Classification (NCBI taxonomy): domain Eukaryota; kingdom Metazoa; phylum Cnidaria; class Hydrozoa; order Anthoathecata; family Corynidae; genus Sarsia; species Sarsia tubulosa. The sequence continues at coordinate 5,457 of JAYJMI010718053.1, forward strand.
AGCAACAGGTAGAGAAGGAATCAAAGGAGATTCTGGTTTTGCAGGAGAGAAAGGAAATAAAGGAGATAGAGGAATTGAAGGAATTAAGGGTAACCCAGGACCAGTATTGAGAGGAGAACGTGGACCTCCAGGTAAAATTTTGTTTTAATTTTTAAAGATGCCATATTTTTTTTCGAACTAAAATTTAGAAATAGCAATAAGTATTATCATTTGCAGTCAATTATTTTATATTTAAAACTTGTTTATTTGACTTACCTTAACTCATCGTTAATTTACTTTACTTTAGGTATCCAAGGGCCAACAGGACCTGCTGGACCAGCAGGAAAAGATTTCGTATATACTGCTGGTGGTTTAAATGACTTTAACGTTTCTAAAGGAGATGCCGGACCAGACGGTTCTAAGGGAGAACCAGGAGACATTGGACGACAAGGACCAGCAGGCGAAAAGGGAAACCGAGGAATTGAAGGAGAAAGAGGTGAGTAAAGCAAAATAAAATAAAGTCTTTAAGTAAAAAGCTATGCTTTATATAGAAGGTATTTGATATTCCATATTATACCTTAATTTGAGAGACTATTGAAATAGTCTCTCAAAGAGAGAGAGACTTTGAAATCCCAATCATATTAAAAAGTTCTATCTTCAAGATTGATTTACTATATTATTGTTATATTTTGTAGGTATCAAAGGAGAAATCGGACCATTAGGACCAAAGGGTGAACGTGGACGAGACGGCCTTACTGGATTTAAAGGTAACAAGGGATTCAAAGGAACAGCTGGGTTAAATGGTGAAATCGGAATAAAGGGTAACCTAGGCTTTGCCGGAAGAGATGGAGAAAAGGGAGCTCAAGGTCCTACAGGACGTGAAGGTATTGCTGGAAGAGATGGAGACAAAGGTTCAAAGGGAGAATTCGGACCAGAAGGTTTAGTTGGACCACCGTGTCCACCTGGTCCACCCAGTCGAGGAGAACGAGGAGATGACGGAATTAAAGGAGACCGAGGATCAAAAGGAAGCAAGGGACAACCGGGACCACAATCACAAAATAACGAACCAGGAAGACCAGGTGAAAAGGGAGAGAGAGGAGATGCTGGAAGAACTGGACCACAGGGAAGTCCGGGTAATGAGGGACGATTTGGTAATGATGGGCCACAAGGTCGAGATGGGCCAAGAGGAGACAAAGGAGAAAAAGGAGAACCAGGAAAAGAAGGCAGATTTGGTCCAAAGGGAGAACCTGCTAGGGGGATAAGTAAGTTATTTGACAATAATTCTTATTTATTGTCATTTCAGAAAAAAATTAAACTTTTTGATATTATTATATATTGCATTTATTTTTTAAATATTTGGTCAATATTTGGTCATAGTTAATAGACAATACATGGTTCGCATACATTTACTCTATATTTTAAAACTATCTTGAAATAAATAATATATGCAGGGTCAAATTCTCTAGTGAGAATTTTCTTTTGTGCAAATAGTTCGTTCTGTTGTATTTTTTGTTACTCCGCAGATGAAAGAGTCTATTAGAATAATTAGTAACACCTATAAAAAAAAGGAAACAATAACTTAACCCTGCACAACTGTTTACAATAACATATTTTATAGTTTCTATATCAGTCTATAAATTATGTTGAAATGAAGGTATAACACAGCCTCGTTTTCTTTTTAAAAGGTGATAAGGGTCAAAAGGGAGAAGCAGGCTTCGAAGGAACAGAAGGATCACGTGGATTTCAAGGAGAAGACGGTCAACGAGGACCACAAGGACCAACAGGACCTACAGGCACTATTGGAGAGAAGGGAGAATTCGGAATTAATGGTATTAATGGTAAGATAGATGTTACTTGTATTTAAGCTCTTAGTTTAGATATTTCTATATACCACAACTTAAGATCACTGCTAGCTAACTAGTAATCCCTGATTAATAGCCAAATAAATACTGCTGTTTATTTTTTGGAAACTAACGCTGAGGGAAAACATGTGATTAGAAAACAAGTGCAATATTTAGTTGACGTTTTAATTTAATTTATTTATTAGGTATCGAAGGACCTCCAGGACCACAAGGAAATGTTGGTATTAAGGGAGCTTCTGGTTTTGAAGGTCTAGTTGGACCACCTGGACCCCCTGGTCGTGCCGGTTCAGCTGATTTTGGATTTTATTTAGTTAAACACAGTCAATCGACTAATGTGAGTTTGTTTTATAAGCCTTTAATTTACTTTCCATGGATAATAAATATGATCCCATAATTCAATACTGAAAAATATTAAGAAATGATATCGAAGTTTTGGCAGCTCTTTTCATGACTATTTAAATTATTTCCAGTTTGAGCTACGTTGTAATATTTGTAATGTTGCGCACATTTATAAATTTGTTGTTGCAATTATTTATCTTAATTGATCATTCTTTTCTACGTTATGTTAGGTTCCACAATGTCCATTCAACATGGCAAAGTTATGGGAGGGTTACAGTTTCTTATACGCTCAAGGAAACGAACGGGCCTATGGTCAAGACTTAGGACAACCTGGATCATGTTTAACCCGATTCAGTACAATGCCTTTCATGTTCTGTGATTTACAAAACCAATGTACAGTAGCATCACGAAATGATTATTCATTTTGGTTAAGTACTGAAGAACCACCAAACATGATGAGAGCTGCCAGTGGTAGTGAAGTAGAAGCATATATTTCAAGGTATACTTTTTTAAATATAGTTTTATAAAGGTTATTTATAATAATAGGTAGAATGAAACATCTTTGAGCAGATAGTTTACAATGAAGCAACTATTGTATACGTATCTCTTCATATAAAATGTATATACAATACTTTCGGTTTGGCCGGCTGAAGCTCCTCTATAGAGAGTATCCACACTAAGATTATGAACTCCTGAAATTCGGCCAGAAATTCTGCATATCACCATATAGAATGCATAGGGTGAAATTAGATCTTATTATGCCATGTTAAACTGGGACATTTTTAATAATATATAAGCTAAGCATTTCGGATATAAATACAAACTTAGTTTGAACTTTTTGAGTAAAAACATAGCACACTAATCAAAATGTAGACTAGGTATAGTCGTTCTTTTTATGGAAAACCCGGGTTCGGGAGTCGGAACGGGATTACGCAAAAAAAAAGCCGTACGGGAAATATAAAAGAAGGACTATATATAGTCTAATCAAAATGAAAAATTAAAAAATATACGATAAAACTGGTCAGTAAATTTAAAAACTTGCCTGTAAATTAATCATTTTTTTTAGATGTGTTGTATGTGAAGCACCATCAAATGTTTTAGCTGTACACAGTCAATCCGATTCTGTCCCAGGATGCCCTGATGGATGGTCCAACTTATGGAACGGATGGAGTTTCCTTATGGTAGGTTATCTTTGTTTTTTTTGTAAGAAATGTGAAATGGATCTTTTCATTAATATCTGCGATAGAGGAAAACCGTTTGTAAACGAGGCAAAACTTGTAGAATTACCATTTTGAGTAATTAAATTCAATTGAAAATAAATAGACAGCAGTTAATTTTATTATCAAAATGGATGTTTCCACAAGCCTCGCCTCGTATTCAAACGGATATTTAAGTCACCGCAAAATATTAATGTCTATTATATTATGATTTTGAAACTTTGTAATCGATTAAAACTTATTAAAACTTAAAATGGTCACAAAAAATTATATTTTTTATTTATCATTTGTTTACAGTACAACAGTGCCGGTGCCGAAGGAGCTGGTCAATTATTAGCATCGTCCGGTTCATGTTTACAAGATTTCCGTGTTAATCCGTTTATTGAATGTCACGGACGTGGTACATGTTGGTATTACGGACCCACATTAAGTTTCTGGTTGTCAACAATCGACGAACAAAGTCAATTCCAAGTACCAAAACCTGAAACAATAAAATCTGGTCAATTGAGACAAAGAGTCAGTAAATGTGCTGTTTGCATGAAAAACCCTGCTTCATCGAGACAACCTTAGAAAAAATATAATCCAATTTTAAAAGAAAATATAATTGAAAAAATCGAGATTCGTCTCGTTTTTTCAAACAGTCGATATAGTTGTGAATAATGAAAAGATAATAGTAGTGCTATTTACAAAGTAGTAACTTATATTCTGGGAAAGGGAGACAAATTATCATTCGAAATGCATATAAAAACTTGAAATGTTTGATATATAATAATAACAAAATAATCAACGAACAAAACATTATTTACAACAAAATTATAAATATTATATAAGCATGAGTTTTCAAAATACTGGTTTTCCCAAATGTCTAACAAATTATTCTTGAAAAATTTAGAAACTTATATTATTTATTAATAGGAAATTTTTAGGCCACTAGTTTTAAAATACTTAAGCGAAGATGTAGAATCAACCTCGATCCCAGGACTTCTTTCCTCTTTTACCTTAAAAGTCGATCTGTGAAAGAATACGCTCTGGGGAGGAGATTGATGTAGAATATATATTAAAATTGAAATAATCTACTTTTTTTAAAATAACTACTTTTAATAGTGCATTATACTTTCTTGAAGGTTTTCAATCTTTAAGTAGTCGATTTTTCTATTTTTGATTAAATTTGGTCATATTTTTATTGACTGAAAATTTTATATTCTTTTCGGACGTTTTATATTGTATAATAAAAATATTTTTTTGATGTTTTTTACATAGAAAAAAGATCAATATTTTTTTTAATAATGTAGTTATTTTTGTTATCCATTAGTTGAAGCAAAGATTTCTTTAATCCTTAGTAAAAACTGAAAAAATAAATGTCTATGGTTGGCGAAAACATAACTATTTATAACAAGAGAAAAGCCAAAAGACGAATTCTTTAGAGGACAGCTTCATTTCGAGGATTTTGTTTGCTTATAAACCAAGTTTGGTTTTATGATAATATATGGTTCGAAAGTTATTTCAACTTTAGCGTTAACCAATCAGATCGCAACTAAAACATGACGTCATCAGAGCCTAAATTTAGAAGATATTATTTTTTACTTATATATCAAGTTTGGTTTTATGATAATATTTAGTTCGACAGTCATTTCGATTTTAGTATTAACCAATCATATTGCAACTAAATTTTGACGTCATCACGGCCTAAATTTAGAGGATATTATCGTTTGCTTATATACTAAGTTTGGCTGTATGCTGTGTTAAACAGTTGGATTGTCTTCTGAGAGCTCTAACTTACCTTGTATTGCTTGTATAGCTAAAACTTTCCGCAGACACATTATTCAAGCTATGTGGACAAATACAGTATGCGGATTTCCTCTACTTTTTTTAAAAAAAATATTTATCGCTTTTTTAAAATGGAAGACAAAAAAGGTAAAGGGGAGAAAACTTTAGTAGTTAAATAGTTCTTAAAGATTTCGTTTATAAAAAGTCATCGCACGCAGAAAAAATTCTCCAAAATATATATTTAAACAAAAAAGCAAAAAATATATATTTTGACGAAAGTTAAAGCTCGTGGAAGTAGAGTAATGGCGTTTTTCAATGTCATTTACCTTTTGCAATTACAGAAACAATAGAAAAGGAAAAAAAATTATCATAGCTTAATATTATTAAAACTAATCTGAAATTATGAAAAGACAAATGTGTCTTCAAAATTATATATTTAGATTTTATATTTAAAAGATAGCATATTTGCGCTGGGTGATACCTTAACTAAGTTGCAAACTAAGGGAACTAAGTTACAATTTGCTGAGAAACATCCTTAATTTGACGGGAAAATTTTGGATTTCCATTGGCTGTTAACGTTCTCTGTGACATGTAGTTAGAAAATCGAAGCTGTCCTAATAAAATAACTAATAGACGTGTACTTTTTCTTACTATACGAATTTTAAACCGTTTTATAACGATTTAATCATTGATAAAGGTGAAAATGATTGTCTCGGACAATTGACGAGTAAGACTTGGAATCTAGGATTCAGTGAAAAAAGACGTAACAAATTTGAACAGGAGCCTAGTACCCAGTCTCCACCTGAGAACCTTTGTTTTTCCAATTAAAGGCAAAAAACTTTAGAAATTATGTATTTAAGTTTAGTCTATAAAAATGGGATTTTTTGTTGAAATGACATTTTTGTCTAAAATATTATGACTCTAATTGTATGCTATCGGTGGATTGGTAAATCTCCTTAAATGAACAATCAAATGTTAAATCCGACTTTCTACAAAAGTGCGTTAGTAAATATGTCGTTAAATACGTCGTTACATACTACGCTAGATACGTCGCTACATACTACGTTAGTTACGTCGTAACTGCTACATGCCGTAGTATCTGAGCAGTACTTTCTGTAAAAATACTTTAAGGGAAACCATAGACATACAAACTGAGATGGACGTTCAACATCACTTTAATTTTTCAGCTAGCCGTGTTACGCTTTTGTCATATGAAGAAAAGAACATCTCAAAAGACATCCTTTAAGTTGCTAGATCATTAATACTAATTTTAGAAATTAGCACCTTAAAAGCATTAAAAATAAATGATGTTCTATGTTTTATGATACTAATAAGTAATCTCTCTATAGGAGTTTGCAAAGATTTGTACTTTTTACGTCAAAAGTTATTTAAAAACCCAAAGTTTAAGAACAAAAGTAGGAAGCCAATTCTAAGAGTAGGAAGTTTTTGTTTATAGGGCGCAGACCTATTCGTTCACTGATTATTAAGGGTACTTCTCCGAAGAAAAAGTTCTGTATTACCTTTTATATAATGTAATATATTTCTTTCGTTTTTTCTGTGTTTGTTTCAGGATTAGTTTGTTAAAAAACAGGCTGGTGATTGTCGGTAATTTGCATGTCGGAATTTTGACGTCTCTGTAAAAACATTTCAAAAACTTAATGTCGTTAAAATCAGTGTAACGCGCATGTCTGGGATCAATACACGGATTTACTATGTTGTAAAATATCATTAAATCTCTAACACACTCTAATATCTCTTGTTGCTAGGTAACTCAATTAAAATTTCGAGCAACTACCTAGAGTAATAAAAAGTTCGTCAATACTCGTGATATTCTGAAAGAAAACTTTTAAAAATTCACGAATTTTTTATTACACTTGGTACGTAGTTGCTTGAAATTTTAAAAAGCTCAATCTGTTTCTTGGTTTGTTTTGTTTACCGAATTTTGAAATTGAAATATCTCAAAAACTACACAGAGAATTTGGCTCAAATTTTCACAGGATACTACTGAGGTGGAAATCAATAGGGATTAGTTAGTTAAATTTCAATAGGGATTAGTTTTTTTGGCCAAAACAGATGAGTAAGTATCTTTAAAGATCGCTATGAACATTTAAAACCTCTCTTTAATGAGATGTAAGTATGTATTAACACTTTTTGAACTGAGGTTGATTATATGAGAGAATCTCAACTTAGAGAGCTTTTTTACATTAAATAAACTTTAATTTAGAAATATCATCTACGATAAAACGTTGTTAACCCTCGTTTACCGAGTTTAATCGCCTCGTAGAATCGTCACTTAAATGTCTATAATTTTTATTCTTATATTCAACTTGGAAGAATTAACCGCTGCTGATTGTGAAAGTATGAGCAAGTCAGAAGAAGATATTTAGAATATACCAATCAATCAATCAATCAATCAATCAACCAATGAAGCAATAAACCAATCAATCAAAATACCTTCTGCTGGAAAACTAACACTTCTGAACTTATATTATTTTCTGATATTATTTTTTTTGTTTTGAACACTATCTAAAATATTTTTATTATTAAATAGATGTTACAAAAAACAATTATAATTAATAAAAAAAACGATTAGAATAAAAAACTTCAAGAAATAACTTCAATTAGTTGATCATGTCTTGCAGAAACCTACGAACATTAACCACGCTTAAAGGTACAACTTCAGACGATTTTGGCCAAAAAGTTAACCCCTATTCAAACTTTTAGAAATGGAAGGTTATCATGTCCTGAGTATTCTGTGAAATTTTGAGCAACTTTCTATATGTAGTTTTTGAGATATTTGTATTTCAAATCCGCTAAACAAAAGAAACCAAGAAGCAGATTGAGCTTTTTACAAAGT
>JAYJMI010718164.1:0-13475 GCA_036873855.1 Sarsia tubulosa
GTATATGTTGTTTCTTCGCGTATACTGTCATATCACATTAGCGGGATAAAAAAAATAGAATTTCGGATTTCCTTTAATGTGTACATTAATTGGCTCAAATTTTCACAGAATGTTACTGATATTGTCATCTTTTATTTTACAAAGTTTCAGTAAAGATTAATTATTTTGGCCAAAACACCTGAGTAAGTCTCTTTAATAAAAACAAAATAAAAAAAAATACTTGATGAATAAAACATAACTCTGATAACTAGCATTATCTCTTATTTTGCCTACTACTACTGGTGAAATTAATAATAAAATTACATTGCCTTTTATGGAAGTTTTGTAAATAAGCAGATTATCATTAATTTAACCATCAATCAGAGCAAAAATGTTCTAAAATCGGATACATTTCTATTGTTCTGATGCTTGACGTAATGACTGCTTTGATTCTCATAGATGATTTTCTCAACCAATAGAATTTAATGACACCTTACTTTATACATCAAATTTGTACAATAGAAAAAACGATTAAAGGTAATAAAAAATACTTTAACTTCCATAAAAGGAATATTTCTATACAAAAATAATATAAAGTTCGTAAGCCCCTAACATTTTCATGCATTGTTATAAAAAAAATCAAATCATTTTGTAACTGTACTCTAAATTATACTGCTGGAAAGGATTTAATGAGGATTGATTATACAAGGAGATACCAGCCTTGTGCTATTTTCGACGATTTCACATTTTTAAACTCAAGTATAGCATTAGTGATAGACGTTCAGCAATCTATATTCTCTATCAATCGGAATCTTTACTATGAAACATTTTTCTGTAGATTAGCTTTAAACTTTTGTTTTGCTTGGTTTCGCTTCTTATTTTTAATTTTTGCTTATAATAACTTCCAGCATCATATTTTAGTAGTTAGCGTTTATAAAAGAAATAATTGCATTTACAAAAAAAACATTACGTTATTGTCGATCCTCTTTAGTTTAAACATTCTTGATCAGAGCCAAAAACTCTATAATTACATGGGAAAATATGTTTATCCTAAACTAAATTTTTATCTACGATGCCTATTCTTGTTTTTTAATACTTTTAAGTCCATATTATTGCACACAATTCACATTAGGGAGAGTATACTTAAAAAATACATAGGAGGTGAATAAAAACTAAGTTTTTTTCTAAAAAATACTTAGTTTTTCTTCACCTTCTATACATTGCTCTTTTATAAGATATAGAGCACTCTACAGTGAACAAAAAAGACAAACCATAGGTAAAAAATACATATATACAAAAAATGAATCTATAAATGCATGAACTGTATAACCCATTCTAAAAACGCACTAGCTTAATCTAAAACCAAACGAAAATAATTACATCATATGAAACTAGTAGTAAAAGACAAGGAAATAAAGAAGTTGGTATTGTTTTATATTGCTCATATTAAAGAAAAACACAAAATTGTACGCTCATAAAATATATCAATAAGAAATTTTTATTGATAAAAATACTTTAAAAAGTACAAAAAAAATAAAAAATAACCCAAATTGTGCTAGTACTATTTCAGTTGAATATGTGTGCCATGGTAATATGTAAATATATTCTGAAATGTAAGGTAGGGAATAGTGTAAAATTAATTCTAAAAGATATTGTTGATATGATCAACTGTTATATAAGAAAATATGCTGTTTTAAAATAACGCTTTACTTTTTTTCTTTTTCTTTTTCTGTTTATTCTTAGGTAAACTTAAACCACAAGCTTCGAGTTCATTAGCATTTTTGTCCTTCTATTCCTTCTGCAAGATTATCTTTATTGCATTTTGCAGTCACTACATTCTTCATCATCTACAGCATTTCTATTTGAAAGCTGACCTTCTTCCGTCTGTTTTGCTGTCGTTTTAGCAACAGTCACACAAGTTGGTCGGTGTATTTTCCATGCCTTTTTCTGGCATTCAGGTGAGCAATAAAAAGCCAGTTTGCATCCGCCACATGCTTTCAATTTTCTTTTTAATTGAATTTCCGAATGACCACAATATTCACAACTGTCTGCTACTGAAGAAACGTTAAAAAAAAGACTGGCTCTATCGTTAATGTTTAAAACATCACCAACGGGACCAATGTTGAAGCCCTTAGGAGCCCTTTTGCTTCTCGATTTTCTGTACCTTTTAGCTATACTTTTATGTAAATCACCTGCTAGGTCAAATAATTTTATTTTATGTACTTTGGCTCCTTTAAAAACTGGCATAGCAGCATCAACTGATTTTGTAATTTCATGCATACATTTATGGATTGTATTATTCTCTAGAACAACCGAATAGTGTTCATAAATTTGAAATGCACAAAACAAACAATTTTGAATAGTGCTGTTAACTATTTGCACTTTAGCTGATAACAAAAATCCATTAAAACAATTTTCAACTAAAATGTTTTCAAAGTTACCTGTGCCACCCTCAATAACTATACCAGTAGAATTTTGATTCTTGATAGTTGTATTTGCAACAAATGCTTTACATCCTGCTAACTGAATGGAACCCTCATTAACAGTCATTGCAGAACAATTACCTTCAAAATGGCAATCAGAAATTATAACAATTTCCGATCCATTATAGACTGTTATACCTTGTTTTTTACATTTTATAATTGTGCAGTTTTTTAAGGTTATCTTTTTTGTTTGAGCCCTCACTTCGATTCCCATCCCAACAGTTTCGCTGATAAAACAATCTGTCAATTTCACACAGTCAGCGGTCATTGCTATTACTCCAGAAAAGCTACCAACAAATCGACAACCTTTACAATACAATTTAGAACTGTATACACAAAAATAACCTGCACTAAATTTAGAAAAGAATGAACTTTCAAATGTTCTTATGTTTGAATCATCCGATATAATTGCATTAATAGGGTGGTGCATTATTTCATCGATAACTGATACACGCTTCATCGATACTCTACATCTTTTAAAGTAAAATGTACTGGGAGGGTAAGTATGATCATATATTTGTTGCTGCTTTACCCACATTTCAAGGGATATGAGTGCATTAGTATTTTTAAACACAATTGTTGGATCTTTATCAATTGCTTTTGTTGTTGGATTAATTTCAACTTCGCAATCTCCTACAATATCAATATCAGCATTAGTTAACACAAATGTGCCAATATAAATACCAGGTCTTATTAATACTGATATTTCTTTAACAGATGTCCCATAGTAGTTTAAGAATTCTTGAAAATTACGAAAATTTCCAGCACCTAAAGGATCAACAACGCAAACATTTTCAGGGTATTTTAATAAATCCCAACTAGGCGATTTTTTCATAATTTTCCGGTGTGTGTAATATTTTATGTCAACAACTAAAGAATAGAAATCATCGTTTAATACGCAATCTTTGTTGTCTTGTAAATATATACTGACAGTTTCTAAAACATCATCTAAATTTCCCTCTTCTTTACAAACTTCTTGTAACCGACGATAACCTTTCACCCATTCAGGATTGTACTTGATTGTTTTCTTTGCATATAACTTGGATTGGAGTAATAGCGATTCATCATTATTTTCTTCAGACAGTTTGAAATACATTAGTGAAATATTCGAAGCAATTTTTGAACCTTCAATTTTCAACTCAGGCTTACTTTCATCGAACTTGTTTTCAATATCTGCTAAAGCTTCTTTGTAACAATCGGAAGCTTTTTGATAATCTTTTATTTTGAAGAAGTTGTGACCTTTTTCCTTGAGTAGCATCCAGTTCTCCATAATCTATTTTTCAACTTGTTTATAAACCTAAGAACAATAGATTATGATTAAAAATACAGATGAGATCAATTTTCCAGCTTGCTCAAAAGGTTAGGAATTTACAAAACTTTACAAATCTTTTTCTTAAAGTTAGAAATATTGAACTACTTAGTATTTAAGAAAATTAATGAAGTAATAAAACTTGATAAAATATACCACTCTCATATATTATGAATTTGACCGTGCAAAAAACAGTTATAATAATTGTTTCGTTAAATGTTTACCGCTAATTTCCGTCTAATTTTTGACAGTTTCCTAACATTGTAGATTGATTAACTTTAGCCGATCTATATTATATGAAATATTACATTTTGTCTTTTTACAGAAAGGAACTAAATCAGTCTATAATATTTCTATTTTATCTCCTGTATAGACAAAAACTATACTCGCTATTATATTTAACAACACCAAATCATAATTTATTTAAAATGATGTATTTTAACAAATAGAAAAGTATCTTTTGACCTAACAAAGCTTTACACTTCATAATTTGGCTTAGTCCGGGTGTATTGGCTTGCATCTGTATAATCTAGCAACTTAGAGGCTGAAATGGGGAACTGAGTGAGTTCGAGTCCGCTCTGTTTTCCTCAGAACCGCAGTCGGTGTAAATTGTCTGTAGAGCTTGTTCATACTTAAACTGAACTTAATGGCACAAATTGGAGGCTTAAATACTTCAGAACCCTAGTAGGTAACACCAGCCTTGGTCCCTTCTGGAAATACGGTCTAAGACTGTTCGTTGGTCAACCAAGTAAAATATCAAACTTACTTATACATAGGTTTAATTTCGATTCCTTAATCTGACATATTTATGCGCACACTACTCACCATCAAAACCTTTAGATTATTGGTTTGTTTTTAATGAAAAACTCCTTTGTAAGTTAAATCATTGCATTGATACCAGTTTTCTTAAATTCTGAAACTGACTGTCGAACTTTTTATCGTAAGATTCTAAATTTTGTTTATTTTGTAAATTGTTTTTTTAAGCCAATCAAAAACCTACTATAAATTTTAAGTAAATAGTTTTGTAATGTAATTAGATATATTAGCATTATGAAATTCAATCTCAAATTTCTGTTTGGATATTCTGTTTGGACAAGAATTTTTTACACGTAAAATATATTGCTTTTATATGTAGATTGACACGTAATTCGAGTTTTTACACAAAATGGTTTTCAGGAAATCAACAAAAAGACAATAAAAAAAAATAAAAATACAGCTTCTAGGTAATTTATAAAAACAAAAGCTTATATAAGAACAAAATAAAGTTGGATGAGATCATTTGAACGAATGCAACTTTTGGCTAAATTATAAATATGTAGAAAACCAGCTTTAGCTAAACTACCACTAACCTCAACTATCTCTTCCCATAAAAAAGTGTATAAATCTGTATTAATATACAGTAATGGTCAATCATGCTAAATTATTTCTCTAGCTTAAGTTTTATGAGTAGCTAGTTTTATGAATAGGTTTATCCCATCATGCAGTTTCTATAAATTTATAACGGTTTTTCTCGTAATCTTTTCAGTTTATTTTATTAACTACTCGATAACATCACGAAAGATATCTTTATGGCAAACTAGATATCATAATAATCAGTTATTATTCAATCATAAACACGCATCGAAAGCATACAACTGAGCTGTTCCGATAAATAGCTGTTCTAAGCTAAACCTGACCTCACTCAGAGTCCTCATGTGTTCTAGCACTTTTAAAATTTACTCTCCTCAGAGTTATTTGGTGTTCCAGAATGATTATGTGTTTCTCCTCATAAAGACTAGGTGTTCTATAAAAAAATAATAGGGGGTATAAAAACATAGTGTTCCTCAGAAACACTATGTGTTCTAAAATATATTATGTCAAGGTGGTGAAATCTACGGCTCCTCGGAAACAGTATGTGTTAAAAAAAATATTGTAGGAAAGGTGAATTTAAACGAGGTTGCCTCTCAAGAGAACTATGTAATAAATCAAAAGTATTTGCTTATTTTAATTTGCTTTACTTCTAAAAATACAAAATTTATATACCTTATTTTAACAATATTAGTTTTATGACCACCCCAAGTTTCTACTAACGATTTAAACATTTATTGAAGTAAAAATGATTGGATCGGAGAGGATTGGACAAATCGCAAATGCGATCTTTTGATACTCTATTCTAGTTTCGGCCATCCTTACCAAATAAAAAACCGTACGGGAAAAGGCCGCAGCTGGAAGTATGAAATGTACGAGTTATATCTTATATTAAACATTGTATTTTTTGAAATTTTAAAAACTTCATGTACGATATACTTGATGTATTGGTTTTTCATTTACTCTTTCCTTAGTAATGCTTAAAAGATTACATAATGAAGACTAAAAGAAGCTTTATGATACATACACACGTTTATCTTGTCTCGTCTGCATCAAATTATCTTTTGACGCCAGAACTAAGACCATCAGTTTACTGAACTTATAAGTTTTGATATAAGGAGAATTTTTTTTACAGCATCACCACACCTACTTTGACATAATTTCATTTCTAAAGTCAGCCTGATTGAATTTAAGGGAATTCAAAAGTACAAAAGGCGTAAAAAAAATGAAAATACAATCATCGCGTGTGAATTTTTTTGTGTGAGAAATTTCTTTTGATGTTAAAATTCAATAGAAGTTTTATTACGTTTATCAAACTGAATTAATATCAACAACATAATTTGGAAATGGTGTTTTCAAACATTACCTTTCTATTACGTAATTACAGTTTGTGATGCCGTTTCATATTCATATATATAGTGTATGTAGTACAATGTGTAAAAGACTGTACACTCATTTTATAGTGCTAAATATTATAATAACAGACCTTTATATTAGTAATATGAATTACTTGGGCCTTACACTGTGTTTCGTGATACATAGTGAAACACAGTGAAACACAGTGAAACACAGTGAAACACAGTGAAACACAGTGAAACACAGTGAAACACAGTGAAACACAGTGAAACACAGTGAAATAGTGTATGTAATATATATCTAAAAATACTTACTTTTTTCTCAACTTTTTCCCATTCTAATATCTATATGTATGTAAAGTTTTATATTCACAACAAACTGAATTACTTTGACTCATGGATGAATAATGACAATAAAAAAATCTTGGCAGAAACATTTGAAAGCATTTTTTTGTGAAAAAATATAAATAGGGTGCTTTAATAAGTGTACCTCATAGACACATATGTCTATGTGTCTATGTACTTTTGACTTCTTTCTTTTGTAAAATTAGTATGACATGCTTTAAATAATCCTACAAACACAACGCTAGATAGAAATAATCTATTATTACGTAAAGGATCAACTTGCGAAAAAAAATCTCGTGCTGAGTTATATTTTACTTTAAAATCCTCATAGGAAGAATACACTATATCTAATCTAACACAACGCAATACCTAAATTTGATATTGATACTGCATTTTGACTTACTATTTTTAATAAAAAACAAAATTTGACCTAATATAGCAATACGAAGAAATCTGAGATTTTTTCATAGAAAGTTATTATACGCCATCTTCTAGTCAACGTTCTTAGCTGTTATACCGTTGTGGTTATACTTGCAGATGTAGTGATATTATTCATATTGTTCTTTCGTTTGAAAAGTTTATTCCAATACATTTTTAACTTTGCGTTGCATCTTGGTATAAGAATAATATATATCAATGCATCAGAAATGTATCCTAAGTATCTTAAATGTCTTAAAGTATTTGCTATAATACACGTCTCAAGTCTTGTTCCCAAATAGTTAAATATTGTGTCTGGTATAACAACAAATATAATGTATGTTACTACAATAAGTAATGGTGTACGAAAAGCATTTGAGTTTGATCTGTTCTGTGTATTACAATTCAAGTTCCTATTACGTATCTTTCTTGAGATAATAATATAGCTATATATAAAAATAACTAAGATAACATAAATGATTGCTAACCAAACGAAGGTCTTGTGAAAAATACGTCGATAGTAAAATTCATCTATAATTACAGTTTCGACAGTTTCTACTATCATTAAAACTAATAACAGCAAAAAACATAGTAATGCAGCAATTTTGATATATTTCAATTTGATATAGAAGTTATATTTGATGTTAAAATAAGCTATCAAAAATCTATCCAGTGATATCATCAGCATTATGAAAAGGCAAATTCGAAATGCAAATTCACTAACGATTGTAAAGCAGGCTTTAACGTATTCAGTATGCTCATATGGTATCATAATTCCACTAATCGTGATTGCAAGAGACGAAAATATCTCTGTGCAACTTAAACATTGCAACATAAATGTCTGATTAATCATAAATGATTGGTTTGTTTTATTTTTTGCCAGTAGTACCAGTCCTAATGAATGCAGTAGTATAACAACTGTGTTTATTATCGTATTTATGTATATATATGCTATGTCAAAAAATTCACATTTGCCAAGATGTTCTTCATTGGATGAGTTATCCATGTTATGAAACCCAGTGTTATTTGTTGCCATTTTAATTACTAAAAGATTGTTCTTTAGTTTAATACATTTTATATTTTTATATTTTGTTTTTAATTTTTGTTTACCCTTCCATACAAGCATTTATAAAAGTGAGAGTTTCATTTTTTCACTATTGACTCATCGATGTTAATGAATATTTTACTAGTTTTTCTTACTTTTATATACAATTTACAAAAAATATGAATTATTAATAAATTATCCTTCTTATTTATGTCAAAATCCTAAGACCTATTACATCAAAAAGATCTTTTTGATTACGTGAAGATGTTCAATTCTATTATTTTGTTATATTGCAAAACATCCACATAATGAACAATAGTTAAAATGTGATTTCAAAAAGGCATTAAAAGAATATTAAGAAGCTCTTGATATTGCATGTAGTTATTTATTTGTTGTTTTGGTTGAATTTTAAAGATTATCAATAAGAAAAGCAAACTGATAGAGTTCACACCGAGTAGCTTATCTACACTACTGTTGTTTATATCTTCTAAATCTACTGTTATATCTATATTTAAATCTAATTAAGTAAAATTTTACTGGGTTTCCTTTCATTTGATTAATTGATGACAAATTCTTCCACTTTTCACTTTCGTCATCTACATAGCTTGCAAAATGAGCCAAAAACTAGAACAAATCACAAATAAAAGTATAAAAAGGTGTAGTCCTAAAATATAGCCTTGTGGTACGCCCTACATAATATCCAATATCTTATTATTAATTTTTTTCCTTTTTTTTCTTTTGATAGAAAGAATGTGCGCAAAGCATACTCATTATAGCCATAATTAGAAAGTTCAAGTTGCTCTTATACTTTCAAATTTTCAAGCTAATTCGTTGATTTCTTTTCATGTGATAATTGACATTTAAATCCAATCTCGATCCCAGGACTTTTTTCCTCTTTTACCTTATGATTTCTGAGAAGAAAGCCCTGGTGGACGCCGCATAGCAAATCAATACTGATTGGCTTAAGGGATTCAATTAAAATAATCCGATTATTTCCCGATTATTAGTTCGGATTTTATTTGTTTTACGGCAAGCGAAAATAAGTTCCTTGTAAAATACAGACTAGAAATACAGGCGTTTTAAATAAATTTACAATTTTTTTTATTTATTAAAATTACATTTATTTTATGTAGTTTGTGTTGTTGCCCTCGAAGCATTATACTTTTGTTAAAAAGCCCCTATATTTTTTAACATCAAAGACAAAAAGTTGAGGCAAGATTAACGAACTATAATTGAGAGGGGGGGATATTTGAAAAAATAATAACTGCTTTTATAGAAAATCTTATACTAATTAGTGTTTAATTAACGTAAAGCATTACACTCAATGTTTTCGTTTTACACTCAATACGTAATAGTTATAACATTTGCAAGACTTTAAGAGCCAACAAATTAATCTAAAATGAACCACCCATATGACTAACAAGGATAGAAAAAATAATTAATCATAATTAAAAAAACCCCTTGAAAAATAAATCTTTTTTGCTAATTCTAGTTGGAAGTCAATGAAGATGTAATGTTAAAAATCACCTCAATCAATGCAGGATTAAAAGATTAAAAGTAAATTAGCTCCAAACATTCTTAAAAGCTCACTTGCTTCTTGTTTTCTTTTGTTTAGCGGATTTGAAATTCAAATATCTCAAAAACTACACATCAAATTTTCAAAGGACGATACTGAAGTGGAAATCTAGGTTTTAATAGGGATTATTTTTTTGTCAAAACACTTTGACTTTCTGAACTCTATCCTTAAAGGTACTTAAATGCACGTAATTTCAAAATTTAGTATTTTTCTTGGATTAATGGAAAGATCTATCAAAGCGCATCAAAACAAGTAATATTTTGTCCGTCCGAGAACCATGAGATATTGTGAATACTTGATCTGTATATCAAAAATACTGCAACAAAAAATATACAGTATATAACAATTTTAAATTTTTAAAAAACAAAAACATTAAAATTTATTCTTCGATGTTTCTGTCTTGCAAGATTTCATTGATTCAAATTTCGTTATAGCAAATACTGCATTACAGTTTTCGTACATTTTCCATCGGCAGGTGTCGTCAGGGGTGTAAATCAGTGGACTAGGTATCCTCTTTACTTGTAAAGAAAAACTTTCCGATGCTGTGCTAATCGATTATGATTACACATCATACCACTGCCTTTAAAAATAAAGTCGAATGTTCAAACAAATATATACTTAATACAGTATAAATCAACAATTTTATAACATCAAGTCCATTCTGCTTGCAATATCAATGATTACAATAATTTCTTTAATTAGTTCAATAAATCTCCCTGAAAAAGCAGCTGTATGAGCCAAATAAAAAATACGTTTAAATCCGTGAAAATGTTTTATGTTATCTGAAATTCCATTCTTTTTATTTTAACGATTAGTTTCCAGTAAACTTGTAAACCGTAAAGGTACAGAGTGACTTCTACAGAATATTTGAGAAGTTTTACTATCTGCTATTTTTAATATCTGTTATCTAGTATTACTAAAGTTTCAAAATACACGTGTGATGAAATGGAAATCCGGATTACTTGTGACGTCATCCCAACACCCAAGATCTTGGGTGTTCAGAAGTTTTTCGTCCAATCGCCAGAGGGGTCCACCAGAGCGTTATATAAAAAGTCGATCTGTGAAAGAATACGCTCTGGGGACGAGAATGGTTTAAATCATGCGATATTTTGACATTTCGTTTTCCAAAAGTATTTTGCTTTTTAATTTTTGGACTAATTAGCTGATTTAAATCACGATACATTTAGGATGACGTCGGTGTTTTTAATGACGTAATTTTATAAATTTGAGCCATTTTGTGACGTCATAGAAAATTTTTCTAAAATGTTTCTATTATTGTTACTTTCTTAAAAATTCCAAACAAAAGTATTGTTTCTAACTTATGTAATGAAAATTTTAATGATATAGTCTTTTTTTTTTCTTTTTGTCTTAGTATTACAAGTGTACAAAGTTTTCCATAGCATTTATTTTTCCCAAAAATGGGTGGCCGAATTTGCCCTCCCCGAGTTTACAAAGCCCAGAAAAGCCAAGGTTAAATAGGGTTAGTCTTTCTCTGTGTCGAAAACAAGCTAGCAGGCCTTATAATGGAAATGTCTACATTGAAATACTTCTACACACAAGATCTCTTATATTCTCTGATAGTAAGTTTTATTAATGTTATTCTTTTAACCATGAGTAGCTTCTTTTTTTTATTCCCGATTCCAAAAGCAACCTATAAGATCAGCTTTGCATTCGGACTTTTTCGCCGATTTATAAAACGCTGGTCGCTCAAGCCGAATTTAAAACATTAATAACTTGGAGAACTAAGAGATTTTTTAACATGATATAAATAGCATTGTCCATAACTTTTGAATTTCTTCCTTAAAAGCACTTGTTTTGTCACTTCGGGTTTCCTTTCCCTTTAATTTTCTATCTAAGTTGTTGTATCTAAGTTTTAAAAGCAATCTTGAATATTTTAATTATGAGTTTTGAGAGAAAAACTTTTGCAAATTCTTGAATTCATGGGAACGACATGACATTATATTGTATAAACTTTTAAAAGATAATATGATTTGTATCATACATAGGATTACATGATATTGCTGCATAATGTTTTTGAAACGTTTGACTTTTCAGGGCTTCATGGAAATTTAGTAGTTTGCTAGTTTTTATACGTTTTCTCCACTACTTAAAAGCATATTGAATAATCTGCAAGAAAACACAGAAAATTATGTTTCCCTGTATATATGGAAATTAAATTTTTATGCTAATAATAATAATTTATTTTCTATGTTTCTTTGTATTCCTTTGCTTCCATATACGAATATACAAGTTTGGGTAAAAGTTAAATTTTGATTTGATCATGCAGCATGTATTAGGGAAACTTTAGTTTTTCTGAACAACAGAAAAGAGCAGGAATCGTTAGGTCTTGCAGCGGTGTCTTTTTCGTATTCTTTTGAATTAATTACATTAAATATAAGTTTCTTGTATATTAATTTTATGAATTATTTATCAAACATTAGATACAAAGAGACACCCGCTATTATTTAGAGCACACAGTATACAGTGTTTTTTTTTGCATAACCATGACGTCACATATTCTATGGGTTTTATCGGTTTTCATGTGCTTAAAGTGAATCTACGGATATATAAAGAGCAGCAAAAACGAATGTCAGCCAATTATTTATTCAACTTATGATATCTGTTCCTACTGTAA
Source organism: Sarsia tubulosa (assembly GCA_036873855.1). NCBI lineage: Eukaryota > Metazoa > Cnidaria > Hydrozoa > Anthoathecata > Corynidae > Sarsia > Sarsia tubulosa. The sequence goes on from JAYJMI010718164.1 coordinate 12,492, forward strand.
TGCGGAAATCAGTAAAACCTGTTTCCTTGAACACAAATTTTTTTTAAAATATAGCAAAAAATAATAAAATTATAATTTGTAATTGGCATTGGATACGTCGTTCTTTTCATTTTTCTTTTTTCTTTTTGCACTTAAATTATTATTATAATTTGATGATATGCCTGTGTTAATTTCACTTCAATTGAGTTTCTACTGATGACTGACTGTTCAACGAACTACATATACAATTTATATAGATTGTTTTTTATATTTTAGGTGACCCTTCTTAATTATAATACGGTTAGCTAGTCTAGACAAAAGGGTCGAAACTATGCTATAGTATTGTCAAATTAATGACTCATTTAAAACTTAGAATTAGAACCTTTCATTTCGGTAATTGCTTTTAATTGTAATTTGTATGTTATGTGTGTACCATTTATTGATAATACTTTTTTTTGATATTACATTTGTGTATGTCTGAATTATGTTACCTTCTATTTTATTATTTCTCTTCTCTTCCCATATGTCGACACTTCAGAATATATTTTTAAGAATTTTAATCTTTATTTACTTTAATTTTTTTTTTTAATAAAGCATTTTTTTCTGATTAAACACTTTTTAATAAAAGCTTTAATTAAGGGTGTTCTTTAATTTGGACCCCAATTTGGGTACCTAATTGGGTACCTTATTTTTTGACCAATCAAGCTGAAATTTTGCATGATCCTAAATAAAGCTACCCTTCAAATATAAATAAATTCAAACTTTTCTTGAACCTATTACATTTTGGATGTAGTCATTAGTTTTATAAAAAAAAAATATTCTTAAAGCACCATGTATGATGGTGGATTTCTATTCCACGAGTTGCGAGTTGATATTTTAAGTCACGAGTTGTATATAATATGTGAGTTGCGAGTTACGAGTTATGAATCTAAGTCACGAGTTGCGAGTTACGAATTACATTTTTTAAAATTCTTTTAAAGGTACATTGTCAAAAAAACAAAAACA
>JAYJMI010718275.1:0-13472 GCA_036873855.1 Sarsia tubulosa
GACAACAAGAGTTTTTTAAAAAAATCGGGCTTCGTTACTTATCTACATTTATGATGTTTTAACTTCATGCAAAAAATAAGAAAAATCTAACGAGGGATTCCTGAGATCTGAGTGTTACGGACGGACGGACGAACGGAAGAACGAACGGAGCTGAATTTATAGGACCCCTTCGGCAAAGCCGGGGGTCCAAAAAGAACTATGAACAAATATTTGAAAAAAATATAGGTGACAGGTCCAAAACATAATTTAAAAAAGTGAAATTCTGAAAACATTTCGCAGAGAATTTGGGAGAAAAGGTTTAAGTAATCTCCTTCAACAAATAATATTTCGTTTTTGGAAAAGTAAATAAAAGTGATTTCTGACTTTTAAATCCCCGTTTAAAGGCAGAAATTTTCCATGGGAAAGTACAAAGCCGTGTGAATGCTTTGACTTAGGTTAAAGTACATAGGTTAATGTATAACTTACAAACTTGCTTATTGTCAATTTTATATCGATCGAATATTTCTTGCTTCTTTGTCTTGTCCTATTATTTAAAAATATCAAATGTATTGTTCGATGGATGAAAGTATTGAATAACACAGATAGTAATAAGTCCGAAAGTTGTCTAAACAAGAAGGTATATTCTATATGCAAAAATTTAGACGGAGAGGGATTCGAACCCACTACGTTAGATCCGGGATACTCTAAAAGTCGTGATGAAAGTTTACAGTTTGCCTTGCCAATGTAATACCAAAGTCCAATTGAAGCTTTATCGACATTTATGAAAAAAATATTAAAAAGCAAGGGATAAACTGCTAGTGGATCCCCGTTAAGTTTCAGAAATACTGATGTTTTGTCATTTCTTACCGTTAATACTATTCTAGCATCAACGAAAGACTATAAAAATCCAATGAATCTTGAGATACAGAACAAAAAGCTTTTTCGAATTCGAATTTGCCCCATGTACCCCGTTTTGAGGCAAACGAGAATTGTCAAGAGAAATCCGACTCTCCTTAGCATTTCAAGATGTCTAGCTTCCGAATTTCAAATATAATAAGACATTAAACATGGGACAAATTACTAGTGGAATCATATATAGATAATTGTAAAAGATAGGAAAAAATAATAACAATATCTTGAGATTTAGACCTTTTGACCTTGTTACCATGAAATCAAGAATTTTTCTAAATAATCTGGCTCATCACTTTTCTTCATTGGTGACCTTTAACTTAATGCAAAAAATCAGAGAAAACCAATGAACGGTTCTAGAGATAGATGGGTTAGGACCCTAGTAACAAACAAACAATAATCTTAGAATTGTGACACTTGTGTCAGCTTATATATTATACTCATTGCTATATACAAAAAAATAGAAAATCTGATGAACTGATCTTCAAATATATTGAAAATAGAACAACTTAATTTTAATCTTTTGACCTTGTTTCCACGGAAACAGGATTTTTTTTAAAAAAATCACCCTTCAACACTTTTTATCATTTATATGAATTATTTATCATGAGGATGGACGGTTCCAGAGATACACGGATCACATAATAAAATTTGACCTTTCCTAGTTACGAGCAAACAAGAATTTTCTGAAATATGACACCTATACCTTATATTATGTGTAACTTTGTGCAAAATTTCAAAAAAAAGTAATGATATCATTTTGAGATATTTTAAAAAATGACACTTTTTGGGCCAAAATTGACCTTTTGACCCTGTTTCCAGTAAAACGGGAATTTTCAAAAAAACTGGGCTTCATCACCTTTGTTCAAAAACTAATGATGAAGGATTTCTGAGGTAATTTTTTTTTAGAGGAACGAATGAACGAACCTGCATTTATAGGACCACTTTTTTAGTTTAATTTAACAAGAACTTATGTTCATAATCTATCATATAATTGTCATTTCGTCCTTATCATGCAGAACATGAACAGGGTTGTGATAACATGTAAAAAAGCACATTGAAATATCTTCCATTGACTAAAAGCAAAATTAAAAGCTTCACATCATCTTTATTGACCTCATCATGCAGCAAATGAGCAAAAAAATTTGAAAAAAAATAATTAAAAAACATGCTTCAATAAGTGTGCCAAATCTTTAAAAAAAACATCTTTATAATATGTGATATAAAATATTGTTTCACACACAAAAAATGAACTTTTTGAACACATCATGCAATGAGCTAATGAACAGAATTGTGAAGAAAATGCAGGATCAAATATCACATTTCAATAAGATCTATCATTATACAAATTTTCAAATGAATTGATACTCTGTAGTATCAGTTATTGTGGAAAATATCAAGATAATTTTCGGAAAAATGAAACTTATATGTCAGTTTGAAGCCTTACTTTAGGTCTAACTTTGTGAAAATAATAAAATAAAACTAATGAAGGGATATTGAGATATTTTGAAAATTGTTGATTTTTGGGCCAATTTTAACGCACGGACACGTACGGATAGACAGACATACAGAGCTATATTTATAGGGTCCCTTTGGCAAAGCCGGGAATCTAAAAAGTATTTAACTTAAAATGGAACAATAAGACATAAGATATTATAGTTATTGCACCTTGTAAATACATCCTATTTAAAAACATCTTTACACTAATAACTCAGTCATCAAATATTGTATTGGTTTTGTTTATAATTTCTGATGCAATTGTTCACAATGGATTATAACTACCCTTGTAAGGAAGTCTAACAAATGAAAAAGAAAAGATGTATCATTTATTGTATAACTTTGTTATAAACTGTCCTTAACGAAATTACCGTTAAAGGTTGTGAACGCATTTAATATTTCTTTGTTTATTGGAAAGAGAATAAAGTTAGATTCAACAAATTTTTTTTACTTCATATCAAAATTTTGTTTCGTTAAGGATTTATAAGCATTTTAGTAAAATTAAGAGACCCCCGTTTTTCTCAAATCTGTGACATCATCACCAGCCTAGAACAATATGGGCAAGTACACAATCTGTCATAAATGGGGAAGAGAAAAGGGTATTTCAGGGTATATGTAAAATCAAAGTACCTTTCTTTCTATCCCATATTTATAAATTATAAAATTGGTGTCTTGGCACTAGTAACCAATCTTTTATCAATTTAATTGAGGGGCAATTACTCCAAAATGGCTAAGTAATTAATATAAAAATTTAGGATAGTTTTGCCTTATATCAAAAAAGTAAGTTTCAACATAATTGATGCAATAAAAATGCTGATATCAGCGTTTTTAAAATTACCAAAAAGTACTGGTAACTAGTACCCAGACTCCAGTTTAATAATTTCTTGATATGAAGGTAAAATTAGATTCTACATATATCCTGAAAATTTCACTATCCGATTATTTTCCATTCTCAAGATATTGGAGATTGTGTTCTTGCTCAAATTTCATTAGGCTGATGATGGTGTCACAGATTTGAGAAACATGGGGGTTCATAATTTTACAAAAATGCTCATTAATCCTGAACGATTCAAAATTTTGATGTGAAATAAAAAAAAATTCGAAGCTAATTTTATTCTCTTTCCAATAAGCCAAAAAATCAGTAATTAAAAGTTTTCATAACCTTTAAGATCTAAGAAGGTAGTGAATATTCAATTATTGTTTTCTTCTTTTTGAGCTATCTCTTCAGGATAAATATCTAGATGATGCCTTTCAAATTCTTCAACGTTACGGCATTGAGGTCATCTTCAAAGCTAAAAGTTTTATTGAGTTTACCCAAATATATTGTTTGCCTTTTTCATTTGCAAAAGCCTCTTTATTTCATAGAAAACCATGGATAAATTACCAGTGGACCCCTGGAATTAAAAACTATTTGACCTTTTCACCTTTTGACCTTGTTACCCCAAGTAAATAAGATTTTTTCTCAAACATCTGGCTCGATCACTTATTTTCATTTATGACACTTTAACTTCAAGCAAACAATCAGAGAATATCCATGAACAGTTCTTTGCGTGATAAATTTTGACCTTTTGACCCTAGTTACAAGCAAACCCTAGAATTTACAGAAGTATGACACCTATGTCAGTTTATACCTTACACTTATCTCTTACTTTGTACTAAAAATTTCAAAAACCTGATAAATGCATCTTGAGATATATTGAAAAAGGTTAATTTTGGCGAGAACTTGACCTTTTGACCCTGCTTCCTTGGAAACGAGAATTTTAATAAAAAATCTGGCTGCATAAAAATCAGAGAAAACAGATGAACAGTTCCAGAGATAGCTGGGTTACGTAACATTTTCGATCTTTTGACCCTAGTAACGCGCAAACAAGAATTTTCAAAATTATGACACTTATGTCAGTTCATACCCTATACTTATGTCTAACTTTATATAAAAAATGACTTTTTGACCTTGTTTCCAGGACAACAAGAATTTTCAACAAAAATCGGGCTTCGTCACTTTTTTTCATCTACAACCCTCTAACATCATGCAAAAAATTAGAACAAGTTAATGAGCGCGGATCCTGAGATCTGACTGTTGCAGACGAACGGACCGACGAACAAGAGTGAATTTATAGGTTCACCTAAAATGGAGATGGGTCTCAAAAGATTTGCCATAAGTACGGAAAAAAAAAAATTCTCTTTAACCCAGCTAGCAGAACCTAAATAATTAATTCCGATTTTGTTCATTGTTCTACCTTCAAAACAAAAATCAATAATGATATTTAGAACGTCAAATTAGTTTAAGCAATGAAGTGAAGCAATTTAAATTATGGCATTTTGCCCTGTTTTCGAAATAATTTTGAAAACAATATCAAGAATATACTGGTTATTTTAAATGACCCAAAATGTTTTTATATTAGAAAAATATTTGCAATTTGATTTGTTCATTCAAAAGTTTTGAAACAGCAGTAAAATTTCTTGCTGGTGATAATAAAAGGGATCCTTAACTCTTTTGATAAGTTGGCCCTTAAATAAAAGAGCTTTTATGGACATTGCTTTTATTTTCTGGTATATCTATATATACAAAGGTTTTTTTTCCTAATTTATTCTATAAAGAGAGATATGTAGAAATTTGGACGGAGGGGGATATGAACCCACGACCTTTGCATCAATATAGCCGAATTTATATCCCTCATGGCAAAGCCAGGGATCCACAATAAATTTCTAAGAACAACAAACTATGCATACATATCCAGCTGCTTCGAATTTTCTCAGCAACTCTTTATTTATCACTGTAACGCCAGGTTGACTTGCTCTTTGTCCATTCTATAATAAAATATGGGTGAGAATACTAAACTAGCCAATATAACTTTAAAACAAACAAATAATTAATAAATTACTTTTCATAAATGTTTTTTCTAGAGAAACAAATTTGAATTTCCCACCTCCCTCTAACTTTTAAACAAACAAAAATTGAATTAAATGCTATACGTACATCATTTCTTTCATTGAAATCCACTGTTTTATTGTAGCAAAGTAGAACAAGGTATTTAGAATCCTTGCAATTTGCAGCGTAATGAAGTACAGTGAGTCCAGCCTAAATAACAAACAATATGATAATAAAATGACTTCTGCTAATTCTTAAAAAATAAAATAGAAGCAGCTATGTTTAATTTATGAAATAACTGAAAATGAATTGGGAGGTTCTCATGTAGTATTAAAGTAGCATTATCACAATTCCAGTTAAATAATACTTTCGTAGTTGTGAAAATGAGTCAATTTTTTTTTGAAATTATGTTTATAAAACAACTTTAAGCATACCAAATTTATCATCTGTGGAATGAATATACTTCTAGAGATATCTCTAATTTATTTTTTTATAAAGTCATAGAAATCATTTATCATAAACAGCTAACAGAGGCAGGTGTTCTAAGAAATAGAAATGAGAAGTTATGTGTTTTAGGAGGTATCCATAACAACTCTCCTATGAAATAATATCGCTCCTTTAAAATTTGACGTGCTCTTAGGAAACCTTTAGCTTTCTAAGACTTATGAAATAAATTTCTAAAATTTTATGCTTCCTATCAAAAAAGAACACCTTTTCTGAAGAAAAGAATCGTTGGCTGCTTCTTTTTCATATGAGACTAATTTTAAACAATGTATAATCCATTTACTGTAAAGCAATTTTTTTTAATAGGGTTAAAAAAGGTAAAAGGGACAAAAACAAGGGATAATTAAAAGTGGACCTGCGACAATAAATTTTTGAAAGAAAAGATAACAACAACTAAAATAATCAATATTATCATGCAGCAAATGAGCATAATGGCAATAAAAGTCAAGAACAGATAATCAAAAAAAATAAAATAACACTGACCATTGATCTTCTATTAATAAAATTAAATCTTTATAATGAATTAATATAAAAAATTGACTCTTTGACCTCATCATGCAGCAAATGAGCAGAATTATGAAGAAAATGCATCATGAAATTTCACATTTATTTATTTATTTATTTATTCTTTATTTAACGTTGACATATTTACAAGTTCATTAGCTATGTACAACACAATTTGGAGTGCTAGTTAAAGTCAACTATAAGATCAAAGTCAACTATAAGATGTCATTTCAATAAGATTTGTCATTGTTTAAATTTTCAAATGAATTGGTACTTTGTAGCAGAAGGTATCGTGGAAAATTTCAATTTCAGTGAATATTTTTACTTGAGATATTTCGAAAAATGTTGACGTTTGGGCCAAATTTGACCCTTTGACCCCAATTTAAAGAAAATAAGACTTTTTGTCAAAAATCCGGCTCTGTCACTTTTCTTTATTTATTAGCGGTTTCTGAGATCTGGGTGTTACGGACGGACGTACAGACAGACGTACAGACAGAAAGAGCTGAATTTATAGGAGCCCTTTTGGCAAAGCCGGGATCCAATATGATCTATAAATTCCTATACCTTGAGAAAGAAAAGAGACTTTTAATGAAATAAAAAGCAACGTTCATCATTTTAAATCACTTAATTCTAGGGTAACCTGTAAAAACAGTTTAGGACCAATCTAATATTTTTGTGAAGATATTATAATCTTTCACATAAAACATTGAAACATTAAAGCAAAAGTGTTGATACTACATACACCATCTTTCTTTTTCATATCAAGCTTTTCTTTTTTAATGATCTTTCTGAATGCTTCATAATTTTCTTTATGAATGGCATACATAATTGGAGTCCATTTCACATTCTCCTGTAAAAGAAGAACCATAAAAATAATTTATTTATAACAGAAAACCCCAAATCAAAAATTGACAGAAGCCGCAAAAATAAATTGCCTACTAAAATTCTACCTGGTTTGAATAAAAACAAGGAATCAATTACTAATGGACCCTTGATTATTTTTTTAAATGAAAACTTGAGCTAATATTTAGATTACTTGTTTTTGATGTATATGGAAAATTAAAAACCACAATTTTTGGGTCAAAATTGACCTTTTGATCAGACACAATGCAGCAAATGAGCATAATCTTCTACTAATTCTTTAATTTAATGATAGCTCTAACCCAAATCTATAATTTATAGAAAAAACTAGAACGGATGAATGGATGAACCAGTCATGAGATATATCATGAAAAATGCTGTTTTCAGCTACAATTTTGATCTTTTGCTCCCCTTTTCAAAAAAACAAGAATTTTCAGGAACCTGGCAAAATTTGTGCATAGTTTCAAAAATAAGTAATGATCAGATTTTGAGATATTTTAAAAATTTCAATTTTTGGACAAAAACTGACCTTTTGACCCCATTTGCAGGACAACAACAAGTTTCCAAAAAAAGGGCTGCTTGACTTTTTATCATTCATGACCCTTAAACTTTAATCTAAAAATCAGAGAAACCCGATAAAAGGTCCTAAAGATAGCTAGATTACGCAATAAATTTGACCTTTTGACCTCAGTTACCTGCAAACAAGTATTTTCGGAATATTGACACTTATGCCAGTTTAAAGCCTTCGTTTAGTTCTAACTTTGTGCAAATAATGAAAAAAAAGTAATGAAGGGACCTTAAGATATTATGAAAAATGTTAATTTTTGGTCAATTTTGACCTTTTGACCCCAATTTTAGGGAAAAAAGAATTTCCAAAAAAAATCGGGCATCGTCACTTTTGTTCATTTATGACAATGTAACTTCATGCAAAAAATCAGAAAAAACTAATGAAGGGATTCTGAGGAAAATGTGTTACAGAAGGACGGACAGATGAACAAACGAACGGAGAAGAATTTATAGGACCCCTTCGGCAAAGCCGGGGGTCCAAAAATGGTTTAGCAACTGAATCATCTTTACTGTATATTATATTTATAATCATCTTTATCAATACGTCAATGTTTCATACAATTTTTTTTATCAATTTGTACCAAGTGGTCTAAGTAGCACGTATTTCGTAACTAGGTTTCGAAATCGGCGTTGATTTATAAAAAAAATTGCAAAAAAAAATATGTGAAGCCTGGTTTTAACACATCAACAGAATCTGAAGCGAATGACTGAAGGCACAATTACATACAAAACCTATTTTAAAACCTTCCTACTTTCCACGTTTTCATCCGAACACATAGAACAGCTAATTGCTATTTTCATTCTTTCATTTAAAAAGTATATTTTATTTTTGTGCATTTTCAAAACAAAACACATAAAGGCAAAAAAATATAGTTTAAAAATAAACATTTTAACATAACATTCGATTTTGATGTTTGAAAGTTGATTTTCGGGATTCGTCAGTCTAATTTCAATTAAAAGTTTGATTAATCAAAGAATTACACTTTGAGCATATTCGTACAATAAATTTATTTTGAAGACTTTATTACAATTATAATCAAGTTATACTGGCTACATTTATTTCCTATTTTTAAAATAGTAGGTTTGATTGTAGCGTAACAAGGTTGTTATCTATTTAATATTAATATTTGGCTGATGTTTCCAAACTTTTTAAATATTCTGAGTCACTATGGTATTACAAGAAACTATGTAATAACATAAGTTACCTGGAGATTAGGATTATATCAAGATAAAAATGTAAAATTTAGCAAATATGTACCACTCCCTTTCCCACACCCCAACATTGAAAGACATAACACAAAATGATTCAATATAGCAAGCAAAACAGAAAAGGCATGGTTAGGGCTTTATATATTTTAGGGGATTTCATTATATATTTTAAAGAAATTATTTTCTGAAGCTTAGGGTCTATATAGAAAATTTTGATAATTTTAAGTAACTCAGAATCTTTAAGTTAAAATCTGAGTATTTAGGCAAACAAACTTAATTTCAAGAGGCACTGCCTCAGAAATTTTTATTAGCCGATTGTGAAGAGAATATAAAGTTGTTAAATTTTATCCTTTAATTCCAAGTAGTTTTGTCTGTACAATAAAATGAAAATTTCAATTTTTATTATTTTTGGAACCAAAACAATAATCAATGATGATTTTACGTAATTCGATCGGATGAAATTGTCGTTAGTTTACAAAAAAGATGTTTTAAGCCTTATTTGACATCGTATGGAAAAAATGAAACTAGTTTTGTAATCTACTTAGAAAGGTGCTTCTAATAAGTATTAATAATATTAAAATATTAATAATAAAAATTTTTAAGGCAGTGCCTCTTTAAGTTCTGCACAGAAAATGAGCAATTGCAGATAGTAAAATAATGTATAAATAACAATTGTGGTGTGGTGTGTAAAAATTATGGTGTAAAAATGTAAAAATGGTGCAAAGATGATTTTTTTGACCTCACCACACAGCAAAGGAGCACATTGTGTTTCTAAAAACTTTTGCGGACTTAACATCTTGTAAATTTTATCGATTTTGTGAAAAAAACATTATTAGTTTTCACATACTTAACAATAGAGAGTTAATAAAATTTGTGCCACAATTATAAAGGAAACCCTGAATAAAATACTACCGTTTATTATAATATACTTTTGCATTTTTAGTAACAAGTAATTTAGCATCAACAAACATTTCGTACATAATTGTAAAATACCGACATAATTATAATTAAAAATATATATATTTTGTGCCTATGTTAGGTCAGCAAAAGGCAAATGCCGACGTAAAGCCGACCTCAAAACATGCAATGCCAACCTTAAATACCAAACACTGCTAAACTCGATGGTTTAGACTCACAAGCCTGTATTTCGTGCCTACGAAATAAAGACAAATTTCAAAGGATCAAATGTATATTACAAATAAATAAATAGACTTACAAAGCGTTCATTTACATCAGTATATTCAAGTAAGATATCAAAAATTTCATCTCCTGGTCTTTGTTTATCGATGCAGTGGAAAAGGGGTGGCTTTAATTTCTATAAAACAATAAAAACACAATGATCGAAAATTTTACTATGTAAATAGTAAAAGTCATTATTTAAAGCAAAGAATGTTCAAGAAATATTTCACCTTTTGACCTCAGTTACCAACAAAAAAGAATTGACAATTAAATTAAGTTATAAGTTTAAAAAACCTAATTTGCCTTTAAAGCGAACCTGAGTTGAAGTTTCATTTCATGTAAAAAGCTCTTTTTGTTCTAAATTTGTTAGTGTTTTAGTTCCAAATTATTAGCCAGTTTCTTTTTACAAATTTGAGTTGAAATTGAATTGAAATTAAAAAAGACATTTTTTTCTATATCTCGTAAGAAATTCAATCTGGTTATTCTGAGATAATAGCGATATTATGTCATTTTTACGTGATTGTGATGTCATCAAATTCAAGAGCTGCTTTCCCTGGTACAAAGTCTTTACCTCTTAGTTGTACTAACATCAATTTAAATTAGAAAATCTAAAAAAAGATCTTTAGATACATAGCAAATGTCTGTTTTGGCCCAAATTTTCCCAAATTACCCCTTTTTTGGGAAAATGACAAACTTTGAGAAAAATCTGGCTTGTCAGTTTTTAGCCATTATGGATGGATATCATCATGCAAAATATCAGTAAAAACTAATAAAAACTAAAAAGTAATAAGCCAATTTATAGAAAAGTTGGAACAGACAAATGAAAGAACAAATACATGAGCTGAATACATACACTGAATCCAGAAAACCAGAAAAGCGTCCTAAAAACTTGGTTCATAACTCTTCTAACCGGACTTGTCAACTCCAGTCCCTTTAATTTTTTGTATAATATTAAAAAAAATATTATGATTGGATCAGAATTTATATTACAAATAAAACCTTTTTTGAATTGATATTTTGACCTATTACCAGCATAGGTAGAGTTTACGACTCATTTCTGCAATTTTTTTACCAGAATATTATGATCCTTAAAAAAAAAGAAAAACCCATGAAATGTTCCAGAGATAGTTGGGTTACACAATAATAAATTTGATATCAAAATCCATTTCACAATTGAAGTTAATTTTTTTGATCTATGAGCACAATATAATTTGATAGAAATATTTTATTTAATATTAACTGCAACTCAAAATTATAATTGAACAAAAAATGAGAATAAATACTAGATAAACCAGTCATGAGATATCATGAAAACAGCTGTCTTTCGAGTAAAAACTTGACCTCTTGATCCCAGTTTCAGAAGAAAAAGAAGTTTTAGTAACATGACAACTATGTCAATTTTGACTGTATATTGCCCTTTAACTTTGTGCAAAGTTCAAAAACAGGAAATTAATTACAAATGGACCGCAAGAATTTTATTTTTTTAAGAACTCTTTAAGAGTTCGGGAAAAATTTAAAGTTAACATTTGATCTTTTGACCCCTACAACAACCTATGTCAGTTTTGTACATATATTATAGTCTTTAACTTTGCGCAAAATATAAAAAAAATCTAATGATCGGTTCTTGAGCTATTCAAAAAAATGGCATTTGATTGGCCAAAATTGACCTTTTGACCCTGTTTCCACGATAACAAGAGATTTCTAAAAAAATCTGGCTTCATCACTTATCTACATTTATGATGTTTTAAAACTTCATGCAAAATATCAGAAAAATCTAATGACCAGATCTTGAGATATTCAAAAAAATGTCATTAGAGATTTGAATGTTAATTTTTGGGTCAAAATTGACCTTTTGACCCTATTTTCGGAACAAATTTTAAAAAAAAAATTGGCATTGTCACTGTTTCTCATTTATGACCCTCTCACTTCATGCAAAAAATCAGAAAAAAATAATGAGCGGATCCTGAGATCTGAGAATTTAGGATGGATGGATGGACGGACGGACGAACAAACAGATGGCCGAACAGAGCTGAATTTATAGGAAATGGAACCTTGAGACAAATTGAAACAAGTGATAGAAAGATATTAGATCACTGGCAACTGATATTTTTATTCAAATGGTACTATCATGCAGCAAATAAGCAGTATTGTAAAACAATGCAAATGTATCAGTCCCTTTAATGAGAGGCGAGCGGTCACTCTCACTCACATCCACACTCTTCTAACATGCTTGAGGAGAGCTTTTTATAGCTCACCTAAAAAGCAATTTTTTCGAATTTTACCTTGTTGATTTAACAGCTAAGACTAGACTTTAGCCTGCACTGCTCGCCTTGTATTCATAGCGTGAGCTTTTTACAGCTCTCCTAGTTAAATACTCCTGAAAAAGACTGATGTATACCTATATCTTTATAGCAGCATTTGTATCGAAATATTAACATTTTGACCTCATCATGCAGCATATGAGCAGAGTTATGAAGAGACAATAGGATCAAATACTATGCTTTACTAATTGTAACAAAAAATGAAAAAAGTTAATGAAGGGATCTGGAGACATCTGGAAAATGTTTGACCCTTCGACCCCCATTTCGGGTAAATCTGGATGTGTCACTTTTCTTCAATTATGATCATTACTTCATGCAAAATATCAGAAAAAACTAATGAGCAGTTTCTAAGATCTGAGTGTTATGTACGTATGTAAAGTCATATTCAATCTTTTTTCAAACTACAGCCTTTTTTGAAAATTATCATGTTCGCAGAAGAACCTAAAATTATAAAAATGATACCATACTGTTTGATTAACGAGCCAAGTATTATATTCTAAGATAAGTTTAACAATTTCTTTATTGTCAGTTTTCACAGCTTCAATTAAAGCATTTGTCTAAAAGAAACAAAATATTGGATACATGAAAAGTTAGTTATACATAAGTAGGGAACATTAAATATATTAATTTAATGTTCCCTACAATTTTTCCTTAATATATTGATATCATACATTGTTGAATTTAATTAGCATTATATACATTTATATGTCGTAGCATTATATGCTACAACATATAAATACTCACGACTTATTTGTATGTTATGACATCAACTTTTTAAAGTATAACAAATAAAGAAACAAATAAAGAAACAAAACAAAACTCTTTATTACTATAATTTATAAATAAACTTTTTGCAATTTACATAAACTTAATAAACTTAATATAATATATTAAAATAGTTTAGATATAACCAGGCCTTTAATATAAATTCTACAAACAGTACATGGACAATTTGTAGGCCTCTAAGTCTTAATGGAATTTTTAAATAAGCTTAAGCTAGAAGCTTCTTGTATTTCTTTAGGTAAAATATCCCAAATTCTAGGAGCTAGATAAGACAAACTGTTTAATCCACA
>JAYJMI010718608.1:0-10692 GCA_036873855.1 Sarsia tubulosa
GTACCAGTCTTGTAGAATTCCCGAGACACGTGGAAACAAGGGGAAATTAATACTTTATGCTTACGCAAAAGTAATAATGATAACTTCCTCCATAGAGTAGTTTTAGTCGGTTTTCGGATTTACGACCGCGACCGGTAGCGACTAAATCTAGTCTATAATTTTCATTACTTCGTAGGGTGTAGATATCACATCAACAATCGTGTTCATGACGTGTCCCGTGATATTTCTAATTATTGAGGGTATTTTGTTTACTCTGATACAAAAATGGAGAGATTACAAATCAAGTCGTACCGAAACATGTAAGTTTTAGCAATTAGTTATTATCGTATATAAACTCAACTTGCTTTTACAAAGCCCTTGTTCCAGACTAGTTTAATCGGGTTTTACACACATCAGATCTAATAAATTTATCAATTAGGTTCTACTTGTTGACTACCATATACTTGCTAATATTTAGGGTTATTCCAAAAAAAATTAAATGAAAAAAAATTGAAAAATGATAAAATTCAACACAAAGAAAAAGGTAGTTTAAAATACAAAAAAAAAAAAATTTACCAAAATATTTAAAATTAAATGTCTTTTTTAGATATAGATTTAGGTCGCGTAAACAGTGAAAATGGGATTCACAGAAAAGCTCTGCTACCTTCATCTGAACTTGATTTGTCAAACCTGCTGGATTACCCTTTGTCTAAAGGTGTTACAAAAGCTTTGATGATAAAGAACGTTGACCATTCAGTGTCTGCAAGCGAAAACAATGCGTTTGATTGTAAAATGGCGGATATATGGTTACACAAAGCATTATGGAAGAAACTAGATCGAAAAGTTAGCAATTTAGGATCTAAACTAATAAAAGAAAGAAAATTCGATAAACATGAAATCAAAACGGCGCAGAATATTTTCAAGTACTTAAAAGAAAGCTTTAAGGAGGAGTGTAAAAAATACAAGGCGGAGGGAGAGAGTGATCTGCATTTTAAATATTCTCTTAGTAGTCTAAACCAAGAAAAAATAGAAAAAGAATTCAATATGGCTGCGCAAAATGAGAAATTTGATGAAAAGCATGTAGAACTCTCAAGCCCGCAAGCCTCGGAAAAATTAATCTCACGCCCGCAAGCCTCGGAAAAAATAATCTCACAACTCGAAATGATGAGATGCGATGCAGGAACACAAACTGAAATTGAATATATCGACACTAAGTCTGAAGTGGAACTCGTTTTAAAAGACTCGATATCGAGTTGCTTGAGACAAACCGTTGATATTTTTGAAAGTAGCTTAAATCAGGACTTACCTAGTGTCAATTCATCAAAAGGAGAAATAAGTGTAAATAATCATACAACCATGAGTGGAATTAAACGACAATCTTCTTTAAGTGTAGAGATAAATATTAATGTCAATTTTGATAATAAAAATGAAGAAACTGAGCCCAAATCAAATACGATTTATCCAGTATCCTCGAAGAGTTCTATCAAACGATTAGAAGTAGCAGAAGGTTCGCTTGAACAACTACAAACACCGCCATCAAAAACTACTACTCCTGTTGTAAAACTACTTGTTTCAGATCAAACTGAATCTCCTTTTCAACGTAAACCTTCTTTAAATATTCCACCACCGCCGCCACCGCCCCCACCTCCTCCTCCTCCACCGCCTTCTTTATTTGGCGGGAAACTAGGGTTATCAACAAACTATGGTAGCTGTGGTAAAGTGACGACGAGTTCTTCACTGTGTAAGAAAATGCAATGGACAGTTATCCGACCTGATGTCAATACAACATCAATATGGTCAAAGGTACAGTTTGTTTAAATATTTTGAGGGATAAACTTTTTTTATAAGAGAGTAAACCTTCTTAGAATAGGAACGGAAAATCATACGTTAGACCATTATATCGCTTTTTTCCTTATGGTTGTATCCAGACCTCTATATTTATTGTTTCCATTAACTCTAGTACTTACTGTTAGTTTATAATTTAAGTCCCAAGAACTTATAATTTGTGCTGATGTTGCATTTTTTACATGAAAAATTAAGAATTAATATTTTGTGACGTCCTACCATTTTATGACGTCAGGACGATTTTTTTATTTTTGGAAAATGGTTATCTACAAAATATTTATCATATCTGAAAATTTGAAGAAAGATTGCATTTACCTAACAAAAGTTATATTATAATCATTAATTATTTTTAATTTTTTTAACTAAAAAGTGATAAAAAAACACCACCCTCCGACAAAAACACTGTAACTTTGAAGGATTTCAGTATTTTGGATCGAAAATTTCAGAGTGTGTTTGAATAGTATATATTAAAAGTCATAAAATATCAGGTGTATACACCATTTCATAAAAAGTTATCAGAATATTTATATACCAGCGGGACCGTTCCCCTCCCCCTAAAACCTTTGTAGGGTTGACCAATTCTCTTATATTCTGAAGTAAGTTTAATATTTTTATTCAAAAAGTTATTTTTAAAACTCAAATTTAAAAATGATAGGAGTATCAAACTGGGTGGGTAAAATGGCAAATTAAAAATTGTTGCATTACGCTAAAGAAGTATATTATTGTCATTCTTTATAATATGTTGTAGATAGGGAAAGATTTTGCAGAAGACAATGCTATCTTTGATACAGACGAGGTTATTGAACGATTCAAGGCTGTACCTATCAAAGCTAAAATGAAATGTAAGTGCCTTCAACTTTCACGGGGAGCTATAAATAATTTTTTATGAAAAATTTAAAGCAAAGCTATCAATTTGAATCAGTTTACCAAATTATTTTCTTGACGGTGAAACTAAGTTATTTTCATTATTTTTACTTAAATTTTCAGCGTAAGGAAAACCTGGTAAAGTGTGTATTTATTTTTCTTCGTGTATTTCCATTAGCAATATGTTTGTGATCATTTCTTAGATTTTATTTATTTTCAACGTAAAAAGCATATTAAAAGCAAAAAAAAATCTGTCTAGAGTATCAGTGTATGATAATTAATTAATGTCCAAAAGTCACTATGGCTTTCCATTAAAATACAGTGTTGCTAAGGTAAACGGCAACAAATGGTGATTTAGGTTTTTACATGCTTTTTAGTAAAATCTATTTATGGTATCAACAAAACTAGAAACTAAAACAAGAGATATTGACTAGCATTATTTGTTGTAGATAGTTTCTAGTTTTCTTTGAAAAAAACAAACAAGGCATACTTCGGAAAATAGAAGAATACGATATGCAGTTCGTTGAAAATAAATAAAATCTAAGAAATGATCAAATGCTTGAAACTCCAATGCTTTTACACGTGATTTATAAAACGGTATCAAGTGGATCTATAAATGACAAATGATTATATTAGTCGGGAGTTCAAGTAGACTGGTTCAGTCTGTTTTAAGGGAAGTATCAAAAATCGGATCAAAGGCTATTTTTGTAAGGAATGCAGAATGGATCAAACAGAGATAAGAAAACGCAACTGACTAGAACAATAATAAATCTTCTAACATAAAATTTAACATGCGTTATGTACTTTAAAAATATAAATTTTAGACAGTCACGTTGTGTCTAGTAAAAATACATTAAGTTACGCAACACTATTTAAGAAATGTAATATGATATTTATTCCGACAAAACGACGGATGATGTTCTTTTCTTTACCCATGTATTTTTTTTTTTTATTCAGCGAAATCAATAGCCAGTGTACCAATAACAAAGAAGGTATTTCTTGAACAACGCAAGTCTTTAACTTTAGGTAGGTACTAATATTTTTTTCAATACTATTTCGTATATGGCGGTTGAAATACTTTATCCGCATCTCTAACATTGCTAACGCCCTTACGTCAAATTTTTGTTTAATATTGCTCTGCTGAATATTTTATTTTCTTTAAACTGTGTGACATTGTCGAATATACCGCTTAATACACCAATTCAACACGATACTATAAATATAAATATTAGCAACCCGTACCCTAAACTATTCCGAGTCTTTTTTATGAAAATATTTTATAACAAAAAACAAGTCGTTAAATATTTCTCTTGACAATTTGATATACAAGTAAAATGGAAATAGTTTAGGGGGGACAGAATTAATTAGGTTGCTAAAGTTAACGATGTTGAATTGGTGTATTAAAAAAAAATTATTTCAAAACTGATATCGCCAATTTCAAAGAATATTGAAATATTGCTGAAAATGAAATAAATATTGGTAACATGTATTTGACTGTGTAGAAAAAGCAACTTTTACTGAAAAAAATGAATGAAAAAGTTATGATGACGTCATCAGAAAAAACCCACAATGCTACTGTTCTTTCAGATGGTCTATATAACTACCAAGCTTTATCCCTATATGAACTCTTGTTCAGAACTTTTAGAATACGAAGAGAGGGTTCTTTTACTTTCAAAACTAGTAACTCAGTGCTCCCCGTATATATGCCAAGCAGAATACGATTAACTCAAAGGTTTTTCATAATATGATCTTGTACTTGATTTAGTATATTGTAAATTCTATTTCTGTAGTTTGGAGACTAATAACGATTGCGTGCTCCAATAAAAGCATAATACTTTTTATTATACTGATACTTTTGTGTTTTGAATGAATCCAAAACATTCTGTATCAAAAAAAAAAAAAGATTTAATGCGACTAAGATTTAATGCGACAAGGTTCACAAGATTTTCTGTTTTAAATAACTTTTGAGCATGCGCGAACTGATGTAATTAAAGATTCATGGCCAACTTTTTTAGTATTAAATAAATAAAAACAAATGTCATTTAATTTTTTCTCCAGCTATTGCATTGGCCCACCATCATACATACACGGATGACTTAGTTGAAACATTACACGAGGTTTACATGAAGTCATCGGTTAACAAAGGGCTTATTACTGCTTTAAATAATTGCGCTCTTACGCCACAGGAGGTAGGTTAAATCTTATAGCCATAATAATATTATTGATTAAGAATTAGACAAAAACGTAAATAATAAAATAAAAAATAAAAACGTGGACCAATTTTATATTTACTTTTTTTGCAAATTGTTTTTCGAAATTAATTATTATAGCCAGGTTTTGTAAAAAAAAACACGATAATCTTTTAACATTAATACTAACCCCGTTCACAGAGTATATTTTCGCTAAGAGAAAAACGTACGTGATTATTACGTGTTGTCAAACTAAAATAAATTAAAAATGCTAATTCGTTTGCATATACCAGGTGTAAACTATACTAAATAAACAATTTTTACTTAATTTGGTGTTTCCATATATTGGAGTTATTGTTCTACAATTATTAGAATAAACATAGAGATAGCAGTAATTCCTTCAGAATTCAAGGCCTCCACAATTCAACTGAAAAATCGTTTTTTTAACTAAAGATTGATTAGTGACATAAAAAAACAGATTGCAAAAATTAAAATTAAAATTAAAAGGTAATCTGAATCTTTTTATCTGCAGTTGTAGTGAAAATAATTAGAATTGCCAGTTTAGAGAATTTCAATGTTTTTGATAGTAAAACAACATTAGGGATTAAAAAATGGAATAACAAAAGATAATTTTCTTTATTTGCTATCTAGATTTAAAATTGAAGCATGTTTTTAAAGCTCCTTGTGTGGTTATATATCAAGTTGTTCATTGCTTATAACAATTTTATTTTGTTTTTTATAGGAGGAAAACATGACGAAATATTTCAAAGAAACAAGCAATGATTATCAAGGAAAGCGAATAGCTAATCCGGAGCATTTATTTTATTTGGTAACAATCACATTTTTTTTTTCGATCGAGTCATTATTCAGTCTTGATCGCCTTGTTTTCTAAAAAAATTAATAAAGATGAACAAGAGTTAATGAAAAAAAAAAGAAAATTTGTCTAGAGTATCGGTGTATGATTAATTAATGTCTAAAAATCACTATGGCTTTTCATTAAAATACAGTGTTACTAAGGTAAACGGCAACAAATGGTGATTTAGGTTTAAGGCTGAGCCCATACTTCTATTCGAGAATTGGATTTACTTGAACTCTAGACTAGATTAGTCTAAATTTAGATGTTGTATAAAAATGGAAAAGAAAAGTGTTTTCATTTTTCTTATTTTGCTCGTTAAACTCGGATTTCAGAATTTTCCGATTTTTTGATATTTCCCGTAAAACAGACTGAACCAATCTACTTGAACTCCCGACTAATATAATCATTTGTCATTTATAGATCCACTTGATACCGTTTTATAAATCACGTGTAAAAGCATTAGAGTTTCAAACTGGCTTTCATGAAAAACTAGCATCGATAAAAACAGTAAGTGTTTTTTTTCTACAGAGTTACGTATTGAGATATCGCTCACGGAAATGATTCCGTGTATAAATAAATAAGCAACGACCTTCCAACCACTGGTTAACTTGATATGTTTTTAACTATCGTGAGAACTAAAAATATTTCTGATTGGGAGTTTGGAAAAAAGGAAAAACGTTTCTGTTCAGCTAAGTAATAAAAATAAAAAGTTGTTATAAACTGTTTTCAAGAATATTACAAAGAGCCTGGGTCACATCAAAAAATTACAAATAAATATGTCATTCAATAATAATCATTCATGTTTGACAAGAAAAATAGATAGAGGTATTTTTGATAAACAGTTAGACTTTAAACAATAACAATAACCACGTAAAGAAGTTTTTTCTAGTCTACAATAACCGTTAACTGTGAGCAGAGTCTGTACTTAGGTTTATAGTAATAAAATGGTCCAATTACCCATATGGTAAATCAAATATCTACGATATCTTTTCAGAACATATCAACAATACTAGAAGCTTCCGATGAAATCAAAACAAGCATGAAACTTCAAAAACTCTTAATGGTTAAGTATACTACTTATTATCCTAGGCTGCTTGTTTTAATGCTTTATATTACTAAACACCCACATATTATAGATTCAATATCCGATGTAATGCATTGCGTAGTTAGTGTTCATCAAAATGCGGTTAAGAAAAATTTCAAATTTACTTCGACGCTCAGTAAAAGTCAAACAATATATACTAATTCATTTCACTGCACAATTCATTAGATGGGATATTGGCTCTTCAAAGACAAGTTGATTTGCTCTTCGTAGTAATCAAAAACTTTTTTAAATTTTGGACTAGATTAAATAATAGATATTACTAGACATTTTTTTTGGAACATGAATCGTTTTTGTACTTATTTTAATTGGAGACAGTAGCGAATCGGTCAAACCGGGGGAAAAGTTATTGATTTTTAAGAATTGAATTGACCTTTGTTAGAAAGTAAGAATATTTTTTGGTCTATGCAAATTCGCAGGAAAAGCTGTCAGACCTCGTCGATAAAAATAAATATTCCGAGAATTTCTCTTTTGATAAGAAGAAAGCCGTATAAACTATAGTACGCATGTCAGAAATTGTCAGAAATCCATACAATTTGCTGGATTAGCTTTTCATGCGAATGTGCATAGACCATACGAAAACCTGTTTTTGTAAAAGAGTCTCTATGTTTCTAGATTAAATATTACACGAAAAAAAGGTCTAAAAATAAAATAAAATATATAATAAGAGATACTCTATGGGTAAAAGAGCATGGGATGGAGGTTGGGTAAAAGATAAGAACTAGGTATTTTATCAAAACTCGCATTTTTCAGAACAAGGTTAAATAAGCTTTTTTAATTAAAGGAACTTACGAATATTTTTTTACAAAGCCTATACTAAAATTTATACTCGGAAGCCAAGTACAGTTGGGGCATTTAATCCAATCAAACTTAAAAATATTCCACTTTGTAATAAAGAAATCTCATAAACTACACGTAGAAATTAATTAAAATTTACAATCTACTGAAACGGTAATTTTCATTACAAATTTTCAGTATAGTTTGTTTATTTGCTAAAAACACCTGAATAAGTCCTTTTAAAAACCCAATTAAGTCCCTGTACACGATCGAGCCATAGATCGCAATTGGATCAATTACAAACTGCTTTACTATTGTGAAAATGATCTTATTATCATTTTAATTGTCTCACATTAGAAAATTCTGAAATAAAAATTCTGAAATAAAAGTATATATTTCATGAAGATTAAGTTATTTTTTGTTATTATAGCATATTCTATCGCTTGGAAATATCATGAACAATTCAACAAGTAAAGGCTTTAAACTAGACATTCTTAACAAGGTTAGTTTTTGTTGTATTATATTGTCATACAGTTACTACAATCGTGTTATAGTATCGAAGAGGTTTAAAATACAACAATATAGAAAGGCTTGTATTTATATAAAACACTGTTTTATAGTCTCAGTTCCGTTCCTCAAAATACATCAAGAACAAAAGTTGTTAATAGTTGCTCTTTGTTTTCATCGAGCACTTTTTTTTAGAGCATTCCTCCTAGAATTTATTAAAAAGTAATAAAGTTTACAAACATATATGACGCTATGGTTATTTTTTCTTAGGAACAATGTGTAATTTAAGGAACTATAAAACAGTGTATTCCAGATTGCATCTAATCGAATCTCTCCCCTATAGCTTTCGCTTAAACCTATCACAAATTCCGTTCTGAAAACAACTCTAAAGTCCGAGTACTTTTTGCGCGGAAATCTTAGATATATCAAAGTATTAATACATGGATTAAAGCATCAACATCTAAGGTTTGGCATCTAATAGACCTTTTCATTAAAATCTGCGATGGAAAAAAATTCGTTTTAAAGCGAGGCGAAGCTTGTAGAAATACCCATGTGGGTAATAAATTTTAATGATATTTATTCATTTTTAATTTATTACAGTTTATTACTCAAAACTATAATTCTAAAAGCTTCGCCTCGTTTACAAGCAGTTTTTTCTTCTTCGCAGATACTAATGAAAAGGTCTATCAAGAATGTTTTTGGTCTACTCCTTGTGAGTGCTGGAAATAAAGAAAACTTTAATAAACGATAAAGATTTATTTACCATATCTTCGTGTTTAGATTATGTATATGAAAACGAGTGATAAGAAAGAAAATATGATCATGTATATTGTGAAAAAACTTTCTAGTGTAAACCCTACCTTATTGAACGTTGCAGAAGAATTAACACAAGTGGAGAAGGCTTCGAAGCGTAAGCATAAAAATATATTTTGTTTCAATACACTCTTTTTACTGAGTAAAAACAACTTTATAAGAACACGAGCTTCATGTTTCATCAAAAAGTAAGAACATGATAAGCACAAGCTAAGGCTGGAGCCAATAATAACACAATTAAGAACATAGCTAAGAACAAACGAGGCTCAAAATGATTTTTTTGTTCTTAATGGATAAAAAAATAAGAACAAAAAAATATGAAATAAGACATTTGAGCCTTATTTTGGACTAAATGCTAAGAACAGCGAGGCTCGACCCCAATTTACCATGTCCTTATAAAAAAAGAGTGTAGTAGACAAGTAGACGAGTTTTTCTAGTTTGAGTTCCCTTCTACAAAGACGATATATTCGTTCTTATTTAAAAAAAATGGCTAAGGGAAATCGGAAAGGCTATTTATTTTAGAAAGGACTATCTTCTACGAAATTGCATCTTCTAACATTTCCCTAAATGTGTAATTCCCTTTTCAGTTTGGTCAAAATATCTCTTCAAATCATTCTACGTTCTTTGAATTCATTTTTATTTCTGAAAATATGAGCAGCGATATAATGAGAAGAGCAATTAAATTATCACAAGTTTATTGAAATCGGCATGCGCGCGCAGAAAGTACAGTAAAAGATAAAATCATAGGAATTTGATTGGTCGAAAAACAAAAGGATTTTTAACTTTACTGTACTTTTGGCGCGCGCATGTCGATTTCAATAGCAAATATTCAATCTGTGATAACGTGTATTAGATTATTCGTGCGAAATGCAGTATATAAGCGATTTTCCTAAACCTGTGATTCACCCCATTTGTGAAATAAAGACTTTTTTTCCAATTTTTTAACGAATTTTTTGTGTATTAGGAATAGTATTATTTTATTATTCTAAAGTTGAATTCTTTTTTGTTTTCTATTCAGTATCAGTTGATGAAACAAGCAAAGAAATAGAAACGTTACAACGGGAACTTCAGGTACTTTTTTACAGCTTTTTTTAACACGAACTACGAGAAATTGTTTTAACATGGTTTTGAGTATTCTTCAAGGAAAAATAAAAAATAAGAAAGTTCTCATTTTTTCTCCAAAATACATCAAAGTTTGAAATCGCAATATATCCTTTATCTACCAAAATTAAGATGTTAAAAATATTCTTTCTTATTCCTTTGGTGTTAAATCTCGACACCTTATTGTCGCTAAAAATGTCAAAAAGAACTTATTCGGGAAAATTAATTTGCTAAAGTTCGGGTATTTTTCTCCGCCCAGAAGTTTTATGATATTCAATAGTGGGAGATGAAATTTATCAATTTTTTCTTTTTCTACCCACATGCTCTTAGCCTGAATACACACTCTACGCAGCGTATACAGTTTTGGTAAAAAACATGTTTTCGTATTTGTGGCTCAGGCTAGCATGCTCTTTGTTACTACGGTGGATAAATACATATAACATTTGTGTATTTAGAATGTATTGGATTTACAAAAACGATGTTTTCCTGAATGTGAAAAATTAAAGGTAAGTCAGCCTCGTTTCCCAAAATAGTTTTAGATTTTGTAAATCGAAAATTACTAAAGTAATTGAATTCCATAATTGCAAAACTGAAAAATACTTAAACTACAAATAACATTTCATAATGCATTTAATATTCATGAACTGATATGAGTCTAG
>JAYJMI010718719.1:0-13456 GCA_036873855.1 Sarsia tubulosa
AATGTATTTCATAATACTGTCGCCTAATATAACGAGATCGATGCTTTCTTGTGGACTTTCATTCGACCCAGGTTCCTTTGCGCTTATTTGTGTTACTTTGCCGTTTTTCTCCATTCTATACCACGGATTTCCGGGACTTTCAATAAGGCTTTCTAATTTGGCGTTTAGTTCAGTAATGTTACTTCTATTCGCTTCGCATTCTGTTGCTTTGTTAGCTAGTTGCACATTTATCGCTACTAGATTATTATTTACAGAATCTATATCTGCCTCGATCTGATCGTGCTGAGATCTGTGCTCCCTAATTTTACTTTCCACTTCCGTTACATCTGGTTCACTTAATAAATGATTGCAAGTTTTCTTTTCAAATAACTCTCGCAACTTTTTATTTTCATCTTTTAAGATTTCAATTTCTTTCTTAAAAGTTTTTATTTCGTTCTTGCAGTCATTCTTTAATTCGTCCGACAGTTATGATAAATGATGTAAAACCATGTTCCATTAGTTGATCGTTTCTTTTTAAGAATGTTTATTAGAATAATGATTGTTATAAATATTTATTTCGTAACAGGAGAACAGCCGATGTTCGATCATGTGGTTACATCGAATTATTTGTGCTGAGTAAAGATGACGTCATGACATCAACACGAGACTATCCTGACGCTCAAAGAATATTAGCGAGACACGGACGAAAGCGACTAGCACTTGGATCAAAAGCTGCATCGGGTCTACGAGACGAAACAACTTCTGGTAGTCAATCAGAAAGTGAAATCGAACTCAAAGTTACTCGACCAGAATCTCTTTGTGAGACTTATTTTAACGCTTGTGCAGACAGGATTGAACCAAACCATATTTCGATGGATGACATGGAAACACCCCTGGAATTAGCCAATCATATGTACATATCGTCACCACGTAGACTATTTACCGACAAACCACAGTACTCCACATTATCAATCTACCCTCCATCGAAACCTCATCGCTTGAATACATCTTCACAACGCAGTCTGCATCTAGGAAGCTCCATGAATAACGTCATAGGTCCTGCAAGTTCAATGAAGAGCCTGGACTTCAGGTTTACTCGTAGTAATAAGAATGACGTATCGAGTGGAGATGACCACCGGTTGAAGAATGAAGGTTTTTTAAAACCAAATAAATCAAATATACGTAGAAGTAACTCAGATATGCAGAGACGACCCAAGCGTAAATCTGTTGTGCAGAATAGTACAAGAAGCGTGTTCAGTGATGGTGAACGGAATAAAAACGATATAAATAACGATTTCAGAACTTTATCATTCCGTGAACAGTACGAGCTTAAAAAATCTACTCTTATTACAGATGACTTTGCAACTCGCAACAAAAATATAGAAGACAATTTTCTTGATTCCATGAAAGAACTTTATTTAGATACAATACAAAGTGTTAAACGTAAAAAGGTAAGCAAAAGTGCATTCTCTTTTGTTTTTATAATTAAAGGTGATTTCTCTTATCATGAAATTAAAGGTGATTTACCAGTAAATATTCAAGTCAACTACAACCAAATACTATGCAGTTAAAGGTGCAGTAGTTACTCCTTTCTAGCTGAAAGTGATATTTTTTTCAACATGATACTTTTATATCAATTTCTATTGGTTATGTTAATTTGTATGTGTTGTTCATAACATTCAAAGCGCTTCAATATAAGAGAAACTTGTAAAATTGTTTAGGATCAATTTAACATTTCACAATATTTCGAATCCCCCTCCGTCCAAATTTCTGCGTATATCTTATTTCTTGATTTCATTAAGTTTCTACACAATTTTATTTTGGTATAAACATTTCATGTAAGGCAATATTTTAGATTTTGGATAGAACCGACACAATTAAACCAAACTTTAACAATATTTAAAACAAAGGTGAAAAGAACATTTGCACCATCATTGTTTTTTGTATAAAAAAAGTACTATTTATAAATATATAAATACTTTAAATTTGTTTATTTAGAAAACAGAATTAAAAGCATTACGTCGTAAAATGAGCGAACTAGAGAAGAAAAGCACAGAAAGACAATACGAAAAAGATCAAATAATAAAACAACAGGAGGAAAAAATGAAGATGCAGTTATACGCAAAGGAAGAAGAACTTTACCGTAAGAATAATGAATTAAAGCGCAAAGAAGAAGAACATAGAACAAAAGAAGCTATGTGGAGGAGAAGAGTTGAGAATTTAGAAAATGAACTTAATGAAAATAGTAGAGTTTATCGTAACGGTGGCCCTACAATATTAAGAAGCAAATCAGCTAGTTTACATGTAGAAAGTAGCCATGAATATCGTGTCAGTAAATTCTAACTTCCGTTATTCCATGCATCGTGTGCGTTTCGAGTGCGTATTGAGTGGCTACTTTTCAAAATGTGGAATATTTCATTAGAAGCATTTATCATCTTTCAACTTATATATCATTTAATTCATTTCAACTTATTTTTAAACGTTTAAATTATTTGTAAATCTTCAAATCAAACAGGCATAATATAAAAATAACAGATAAATTTTCCTTTTTATATTAACCCTTACATAACTGTACGATTTTTCTTAATACTCTAACAATTAGAGACAACTAAAATAAGTATTAAGGAAGATCAGGAATTAACTTAAATTTCACTGAAAATAATCTATAGATATGGCTGAAAACACCTTGAGAAGAGAGCAAACCTTAGTAAAAAAACTATTCTGTGTAAAGTGTATGACAGCTTTTCTCCTGGCTACAATTTGGTAAACAATTCAAAAAGTATCATTAGCTAAGTATACATTAAAATCTACTCATGAAGAACGATTTGACTTAATCAGAAATAAGTTTCGAAAGTTGTGTTCTTCATTTTATCTTTGAAAGAGAATGAAGTTTTTTTTTGAAAGCTTCGAACTATTATTTATGTTCAAACTTAAAATATACAGATAACACATAATAAACTCCTGGTAACTATGGCAATATGATTGAAAGAATAACCTACCTATATCTTCTGCACGTTGAGGTACAGGCCTTCTATTGAACCATAATAATCTTCGACCATCTATTTGCATGTCGATTATATTTGTTACTAATGCTATCAGAGGTGCTAATGGAAAAGCTGCAGCAAACAACTAAATAAGAAAATAATAAGAAGATATTCTAATAAATATCCCATTTCACAAGAATTGCGATCTTCGTAATAAGTTAACAATAATTATTTCTTCATTTTAAGTGGAAAACAAACATTGTAACATTTAATGAATTAATGGTTAGTTAAATTACACGACTCACGGCATACTCTTTTCACTGATAACTATTTAAATAATCACACCTGAGGTTTTAATGTAAATTTCGAGATTTTCAAAAATAAGACAAACTAAAATTCGAAAGTATTTATATGGAATGTTTTTTGTAAACAAAACCTATATTTCAAGCACATAACAGTGAAACTGATATTTATTTTATATCGAGATTAATCAGCAATTACATGCTTTTCCAAATCAACAAAATTATTTAACAAATTGTTGGAAACGTGGGTGATATAAAAGCTTTTTTGTTAAATAACCGAGGATCAACCTCAAAAACATCTAATTACTAGGACAAAGCAGCGTTGTCTTATTTTGCTTGGAATTAGTTCTAGAGCATTAGCACATTTAGTATTCCCCTCTTAGTGTAGGCTCGATTTTCCTTCTAAAGCTACTAAAAAGAATAAGATTCTTACCATCAAATAACCATACTGTAAAACTAAACAAAAAAAATGATAAAATTTATTCAAGTTGAAACCAATTTTTTTGAAAGATTTTTATTTCTTGCTGCCCTAGATAAAGTTTATTTATATAAGAAGAAACAAATTCTTAAAAAAACCAATGTGTCGTTTAGCTAAAAACCAATAAGACTGCTTAATTTTTGTGTGTTTACATTCTTTATAGAGGCTAATTAAACTTTCAAATAATAGAATCCTGTACCACGTGTAGCGTGATATAAAACATAAATAACTAGAAATACATTTTTGGGAAAAAGGCATGACAGTATTTTCAGTGCTCCTTCTAACTGATTGATTGCAAAACTGACATTAGATAACTGACACAAGACATTCGATAATAAACAAACTGAAAATTCATCACAAACTCCCTTCTTATCTAGTATTTGAGGAACACAACTTACTAATTAGCACCTACCTTTTTCCGTATATTCTGACAAAGTGAAGTCACCCAGAGGTGGTTTTTTCAATTCGTATACGAGGTATTGTTCATATAAAGCATCTGAATCGTTTGGTAGGTTCATGTCAGAGGCTTCCACTTTATTTGATCCAAAACAACAACAAAAACGCCGCATTAACTTTGATAAAAATCTAAAAAAATAAAGCTTCATTAAAATTTATTTTTCAAAGATAATTATAGAAGCTGGTAAAATTTCAATATCACAGTTTTCGTAGTTCAGATGCATTGAGTCTGGAATGAAAAGGGTCACTACGGGGTAAATTAATTTTTTTATCAAAATAGTTATAACAACAAAAATTATTGACGAAAGTAGTGATTCGCAAAATGTATGCATTACTAAAACTGAAAGAATAACTATTAGCAGTAACGTAATAATTGATAGTTTTATGTAGTAGACAGAACAATGAAAACTTACGGTATTATGATATCAGATGTAAACTTAGGTAAAGGTTTAGCAATCATTAGCACAGCCACTTGTAACGATAGCAATGACATACAATCATTGTTTACGCCACAACTATCTGAGTAATCTTTACCTAATGCAAACAGACCAGTATCAGATGTACGCTAGTTAAGAAAAAAGACATATGAAATTTTCACTTGCTGATAGAAATTAATTACAGTTAAAATGTTGTTACTTTCATTTTTAAACAATACATTCAGCATATGAAAGTATATACATTCAGCATATAAAAATTGGTTGTTTAAAATATAAAGAACATTATTCCTTGTTTACAATATAAAGACCATACTATTGCTTATTCTTTGCTTGCAAAATAAAGACCATTTTCCTTGTTTGCGATATAAAGACCATATTACTTGTTTACAATATAAATACCATTTTCCTTATTTGCAATATAAAGACCATATTTCCTTGTTTGGAATATAAAGACCATATTCCTTAGAACATATTCCTTGTTTACAATATGAAGACCATATTCTTTGTCTGCAAGATAAAGAGCATATTCATTGTTTACAATATAAAGACCGCATTCCTTGTTTACAATATAAAGACCGCATTCCTTGCTTACAATATAAAGACCATACACCTTTGAAAGCAGCCAACGAAGCTGTTCTAAACCATTTATTTCCTTGGAAAAAGAGCTTATCTCACAGTTTTTATAAATAAGGTTTGTGGGAAACGGCATCTGTTGTAGGACTGAGAAAGTAAGGCTCTTTAGAAATAGGATGCGTTCTAAGCGATTTTCGTCAACACCTTAGAATCTGGGAACTGAAAAACTGCGAAAAGTAAGCCTTTATTTTCCTCCTTGCAAAGCGTAAGCTGTTCTAAGGATTTTTTTTCCTTTTCAGAAATTATATGTGTTCTATAGCTTAAATTGAATCTCCTAGGAGACTTAGAACACATATTTTTAGTTGTAACATGTTTATTAATCCCTGGTAGTTATTTTTCGATTGGAACAATATAATATAAAGATCATATTCATTAGAGTGGTACTCAATAAACCTTACCTCTCTGAAGAAAGCAATATAGAATAATGAAGCATAAGAATTGACAAATTGAAAACCAAATAACTTTAAAACCAAAGCATCGTCATATTTTGTTCGTGTTTGATGATTTTCTAAATTAGAGATGCAAAACTAATTATCAACTTGATTATGGTATTTAGAGCAAAGAGCTTGTATTGAAATATTGAGGTTCACAGAAACACAGTAGCATCGTTTAATGAAAGAGAATGATAAAATAGCTAGAAAATTCGAAATAGAAGATAACGATTTCTATCATTCTAGACAAACATAGAAACTATATCATTAAATCATTATGCAAAAAAAAACTTAATTGAAATTAAATAAAAAATGAAACAAAATTTTGTATTTAAAAACGTTTACTGATTGAAGCTCTTAACATCTGCTATTGTAATTCCCCAAGGTTAAGTGAATTAATTTTTGCAAGTACTTATATTCGAGAGAAAAAATTCTTGAACTTGTCAAGGATACCACATTCAAGCTTCGACTTTTAAATAGAATTTAGAAGGAGACACATAAAGAAAACTGAAAAGTAACAGTACCCCAATCAGTTAAACGACATGCAAGTTTCTTATACACCCGACCAAGTATTAATATGGACAACGTGTTAAGTACTGAAGATGTAATAGAAGCAGCAAGTGATCCTTGTGGTAATGATTTAAACCAATCAACACGTGATACAACTTTGTACACAGCTACTGATACAACTGAAACTACGACCATACCAATCTACAAATCATGTTAATAAATATTTATATTCTCTCATAAAATTTAAAAGTTTAATTTCCTGAAATGACTTATTGATTTCACAAATTCTATTTATCGAACTACTTTTTTCTAATTTGGTAAAGTTTAAAAATTCTGATTCTTTCAACTGCAGCTCTGATCTAAAATAAAAAAATGGTTTAAATCTAATTTTTTGCTCTTTTAAGTAAACAAAACTTTAAGAAAACTTTTTTGCAATTTTGTGTAATGTAGTTTGTAACTTTAGCAAAAGCAAACAAAACTAACTTTTCAATAAAAATATTTGTAAAATTAGATTTAATAGTTGTATATTTTGTATATTGATCTTACCATAAAGAGTATTATACCAATCGATCCCATCGATTTTAAAACTTTACGCCACACAGGATAGAATGGTTCATATAGTCCAGTTAATGGATCCTGAAATAGTATTAAAAAAATTCTGCTGAAGTGAAATCTTTTAAGATTAGCTGAACAAAAACTAATTGCGTTTTTGTCTCATATGGAAAGACGTTCAGAAATCATGGAAAAACATTTTTATTTCATGTTGAAGTTTTTCTTTAATAGGAATCCATAGATTTATATTGCAGTATAAGATAATCCCAGCAATATATAAACTTCATAGGAATACAAATAATTATAAACATAAATGTAGTATTTTAAATAACTATTCGTAACATTGTGTTTGCAACAAAAATACCTTTAGAACTTTTGTACCATAGAACTGTGGACGATCTTGCTCCTGAAATAACAATAACCTAACTACAAGTTTTCAACAAAAGCAAGTAAAAATATTACTGCACCCTTTCAAGAGAGTTCTTCTCCTACGTTCAACCATTTTTGTTAAAATTTAGTTAACACAAAAAATAAAAATAAAAAATAAAACAATTTACTTGTTCTTCAAAGTTGTCAACATCCCATTTATGTGCTAACGTATTATTTTTACGTTTCCAAAACTCAAGAAATACAGTGCCTAGAATAAAAAAATTATTCAAAAATCATGAAAATCACTTTCAATAAAAATAAAAATTGTTGAATAAAATAGAATAGTTCTTTAATACTATAGTGTGAGGGCACTGGCCACTATCCAATTTGTATTTTTGTGTGCAACGACTTGTTAAAAGCAAAAATTTAATTGCAATGTGATCTTAGGTGAATAGAGGGGTGTAAGATGAGAATTTTTTTCAAATGTGGGCATGGCCAATATGACGTCATAGTTTTTAGGGTCAAGAAAAAATAAATGCTTTATTTTTGAAAATATTAGTATCATCAAAAAGAGCATTAAAATCTGAATAACGAATGTATAAAACCTAAATAAGTAAAAATGAGTTGTTTTCAAATAAGGGACAAAAAAGTTTTAAAAATTAAGTTTACAAACGAAATAAGATGTTCTTATGAAATACCCTTTGAAATATCTCACATCATATATGCTAACTTTATCATAATTTTAAAAATATATTTAAAAACTGCTCATTTTTAGCTTCAAGCAATTTTAGGTTTATAATTCAGTTATTAGAGTACTTTTGTTCATTTTTAATAATATTTCAAAAAATATTGTTTTTTTTTGGATACAAAATGATGAAATCATTTTCCCTTTAAACTTAAATAACTTTATAATATTTATAATTCAGATTTCAATGCTTTTTTCGGTGGTATAATCATTTTCTACAATACATTTACTTTTTCTTGACCCTAAAACCTATGACATCATATAATGACCACGCCCATATTTGCAAAAAATGGCACCTAAGAATTTTCATACCTCTATCTACCAAAGAACACATTTCAATTAAATTTTGCTTTTAACAGGTTACTGCACAAGGCCATAGTGGCCTGTACTAATAGCTTTCCTTCATTTTAATTTAAAGTGATTGTATCGTCTAGCTAATAACCAATCAGACTGCTTAGTTTTCGTATGTTTACACGTTTCATAGACGCTATTGAAACTATCGAAACTATCAAATAAATAGACCATGTGTTGCATTATAAAAATAAACAATACATTTATTTTTTTCGACGAATCCAAAAAATGGCCAGAGATTTGTTTTGCGACACAATCCCTTTAAAAGAAATAAATCAAAAAATCAGAAATAAGAGCATTTAAAACTAGCTTCATTTAGTATTATTCAATTGACGTTATAAATGTTCCCTTCGGGTAAAGTTGAAGTTTTCTACATACTATTAGATATAACTAAAACCGTACAAATCCAAACAGTTTTCTCCATTTAGGGAGAGTAATCAATGCCATTTGTCGATCCTCTACAATTGCTCTCCTCCTCAATAGCTCTTCTCAATTGCTCTCTTCACACTCAGCAAAATATACAAGAAATTAAAGAAGCAGTAAGAATCACTTTGTCCGAATCATTCTTTAAGAACTTTTTTAATTCATACCCCATATACAAATAACGAATGCAAAAAAAGGTGTAGCATCATTATCCATGGCTTGTGATATCCAGTTCTCAAAAGAACCTAAAGTAACGTTGGTTTTTGAGTTGCTAAATAAAGTAAATAATACTGTATAATTTTTTATAGCTAGGATGTTTACCACTACCATCAACAATTAGCTAAAACTAAATTAAACATTAATGAAATATCTGATCTTATGTAAAACCTCTCAAAAATTTCATATTTACATTATTAAAGTTAAATTGACAACTAGTACCAACAAGCTTTTTAAATAAACCATGATTATAATTTAGAAGCACAGACCATGATTGATATGCAATCGTGACGTTGTCATTCCATTGGTAGCGCAGTTGGTAGAGCATTGGATCGAATCATCATTATAATAATAATACATATATCTAATTTTGACTGAAACATTTGAATATTTCATTTGATCGTAAAAGAGAATTAGTTTATTACTAAACATTCGTTTAAGGATTTTAAGGTAACTATGATTAAATAAGAAGCATTTACCTGTTATGATCATCCAGCACCCTAAAATATGATTAAACAAAATAGTGTTACAGCAATGTAAAAATAAAGTATGATTATTATTTCAGCCCTCTGAATTAACAACATTCAGCAAATGTGTTTACGATTTACAACAGCATAACATTGATACAACAAAATATCACTATTTGTAATTTATCCATCATTTATCATTGATGCTACAACAATTTATTGCATGCTATAGATATTTTGTTGGTAAAAGAGGTTCATTCATATCATTTCATTGTCATAGAAACAATTTTGCTGTCATACCTTCTTCTTATAACAGCTATTTTTTGCCTTTATAGGTTTTTCCAAATTCATAGGGCAAATGTAAATAAGACATTAAACATGGGATGAATTACCAGTGAAATCATGGTATAGTTTGAAAGATGAAAAAATAATGACAATCTTGAGATTTACCAAATATGAACCTTTTGACCCTGTTACCATGGAAATGAGAATTTTTCTAAGTAATCCGGCTTCTATCATACATGCAAAAATTCAGAGAAAACGGATGAACCTTTCTAGAGATAGCTGGGCTACGTAATGTTTTTTGACCTTTTGACCCTAGTAAAACACAAACAATAATTTTAGAATTATGACACTTATGTCAGTTTATACCTTAATACTCATTGCTAACTTTATACAAACTTTAAGTTCAGACCCTATAACTTCATCCAAAAAATCAGAGAAAACAGATGAACGTTTCCAGAGATACATGGGATATGTAATAAAATTTGACCTTTTGACCCTAGTTTCGCGTAAAAAAGAATTTTCTAAAATATGACACCTATGTCAGTTTTTACCTCATACATATCTCTTACTTTGTGCAAAATTTCAAAAATAAGTACTGATCAGATTTTGCGATATTTTGAAAAATGTAAATTTTTGAGCCAAAATTGATCTTTTGACCCAATTTCCAGAACAATAAGAATTTTCGAAAAAAATTGGGCATCGTCACTTTTTTTCTTTTATGACCCTTTTAACCAATAAATACAACATTGAACAAAATTAACTAAAGTAACTTACGCTGAAGCAAAGCCAAAGATAAATATTGCTAAACCAAGTAGTACAGGAATCCAAAGTGACGTTATCAATACACCTGAGTAAATAAAATAATCAATTTAACATCAAAGATTCTATACATAATACCTGTCAGTAGTGTCATTATTGGCTGTGTAACTTAATGCAAGCAACAAATCTAATGCATAGATCTTGAGAACACAGGACAAAAACAATTTTTGGGCAAAATTTTCTGTTTGCTCAAAAAAAAAATTGGGAGTATATGAAGTGTCAAATTTAACCCTTCTTATGTTCTAACTTAAAGAATCTAATGAACAGATCTTGAGATCTATTTTAGGCTCAAATCTGCCCCCATATTCCCCGATGTGGGGCTAAACAAGATTGTTTGAGAAAAAAAAGCGTAGATGTATTTTATATGCTTTCGGATTTATTTTATTTGAAACAACCCATAAAAACAAAAAAGGAAATGATATCTGCTAAATTTTTTGAATGGCAAGAATAAATTAAAAAACCACACAATCATAAAGTAAGGATTAATTAATATTCTCAAGTTCACTTTTTTTGGCTGAAAAAAGAAGATCTTGAACAGAGCTGTTTTGTTCATTGTTCTTTTAGCCTCCAATTTGTCTTAGGATGTTCTCTATTTTTGACATAAAGGAGGATCAAGTTGTTACAAAATTGTTCTTACAATAGAAAAAGACTGTACTTACCCAACCAGGCAAAATAGAAAGCGATTTTCTCTCCGTAATAATTTCTTATTTTCCATAGTGGTTGATGTTTAGTCCATTTTAACCAAGTATCATTTAAATCTTTCCGACAGTCTGACAACTCTTCAAGACTTTCTGGTACAAATGTTAATTCTTTTTTTTTTGGCAATGCAAATTTAGAGTCATACTCAGAACGATCGTTTAATATGAATGCATCAATATAAGCTTTTGAATGTAACAACGCACTTAAACCTTAAATAAAGATAAAAAAAACATCATCATAACCTTTATAGTAATGTACTAAAATTTAAAGGGACATTTAACTTGATGAAGAAAAGACCTAAAAATACTGTAGATTTACTGTAGATTAAGATTTTCATAATTTAGTCAGGAACACTAGTTGATTTTCTGTTTCTTGTTTTGGATGGTTTTGGATTTTCGTCATAACAACAACTGCAAAGATACTTCTTTTTTACAGGAACTTTCTCAGAAAAAGCATCAGATTCTTTTGTTATTTATGGGTGTAATTTAATGTTGTTTTATAGGTTACTGGAGATATAATAAAGAATTTTTTGACTTTTTTTAAAACTGTATATTATATTCTTTAGTGCTAGAAAATTTGAGAATAAAATGAATAATTATAACTAACCAGTTTTAAAGACAGGACTTTCAGAATGATTTCCATTGAGAGAAATTTTTGTTGTTTCCAATATATGATGAACCTGCAAATAAAAATCAAATAAACTTACTTTTTTAGTCACTCTTACCATCTAACTTTTAAAAATCAATCACTAATTGTTTTTAGATAATAATGACATGCAAAACAAAACGTAAACAAATCTTATTAATAATAGTTGAATGGAAACTTACCAACATTGACCTAAACTTACCAACATTGACCTATAAGCAGATCTAAAGAAAATCTTTTTGTTTATTAACTTACCAACATTGACCTATAAGCAGATCTAAAGAACGTCTTTTTGTTATTAACCCCATAAAATATAGTTTTGGATGAACAACAAAATGGTGCACTCAACATATCAGCTAAATAAAATAATAAACACCAATATCATATTATGCTGACAGGACTAATTCATATTAATACATTTGCAGGCACTTACTAGAAAACTCTTGATGTTGAGGTTTAAGTATTTCTATATTCAAAGATAACTTAAGTTGACAAAACAATTTATTTAAAGAACTACAAAACAATTCATTTAAAGAACTACAAAAAAATATGAATGACTCTTTACATTATCCATGTAAAAAGCTTAATTTCAGGCCTTAATTAGGCCATTGTATAGTGAATAATAAAATTATTTAACCAGTTTAAACCAGTTTATCCTATATTCCAAGTAAAATTTAATTTATTTCTATTTTTATTTTTGGAAAAAAAATAATAATTACGTTGATGATTGTACTTCATTAGATTGGATGAAATTGTTAGTACTGTAGACATTGTTGTTGTTTTACAAAATTGATGATTTAGAAAAAGAAATAGTGATATACAAAGTGTTTCATGTTCTTTCAAATCAAGGAAAGTAATTTCAAATATTTTAACTGTACCTTCTGTATCTGTTTGTAATTTATTTTGAATTCTTTTAAACAGGCCAACACCATTAGAACTCTCATGTAATTCCAACTTCAAAGAAAGAAGAAGATATGTTATACAAAGAAGCAAAGCGCCGATTTGCAGAATTGCTTTTAGTATTTACTTTGATTGGCACTTTTCAAAAATATTGTAAATATAAATAGTTATAAATTATTGTGATTTTTCCAGTTTTCAAAACTACCATGAAGTAGTAAGTTTAGTATATACCTTTTAAGGAAATCCTACTCTATGGTTTACATTTCACATGTTTCAAAGGGTTTTCATTACCTTACTCCATTGTAGTTAAATTAGGGGTTTACTGGGTTATCCAATGTGGGTTCCTTCCCATATGTTCCAAACCATGTGCTATTTATATTGAAGAGTGCTTGAAGTTAAGAACAAACCTTTTTGATTTCTTTAAAAATATTTTTTTGTTCTCAAGATATAGGTATTTAAAGATACATTTTACAAAAAAGATATATTTGATAAAAAATCAAAACAAGAAAATACTAAAAATAAAGAAAACAAGAAAGATTGACTGTTGGACTCCCGGTAATAGTTTTGAAATAAAGTAGAACAAGTGATAGATAGACATTAGATCCCTGATATTTTTTAACAAATGTGACGTTTTTTCCGAAAAGCAGCCAACCGCATTTAAACGCCTTGCTGAAAGTAAACGTTATAGCGTTGTTGATAGGTTAACCGCGGTCACGTAGTTTCGGAAGAATAAACGCGGTCACGTTATAAGTAGTTCAAAAACGTTTAAATGCGG